>KK906468.1:7256-18269 GCA_000696445.1 Aquilaria agallochum
AGAACACAAGCAAACTTGTGCACCAACGCAGTCCACAAAGAAGCAAAGAGAAAACCTCTCCAAAGAGCAATATTATTTCGGCATTAATCTGTGTGTTTACATCCAGAATATGAGGCTTTATATAGGCCTAAACTAGGGTAAAAATCTGGGTAAAATTCGCAGCCCAAGTCACCTAGGAAACAACGTTACAAAGAACTCAAGAAAACCTAGTCAAACTAGGATTCCTACACCCTTTTAACACATGTTTAAGGTGTGCAGCGAATTCCATTTATCCCAAATGACCTGAATCACTTCCATGACCCAAATAACATCCTAAATAATCTAAATAAACAGGAAAATAAAATAAATTACGTTACAAAACAAGATTGGCCATAAGAATGCCAAAATAATCTTCTCAGGTGGTTCCTGCTTGTACCTTCAACTTCAAGCTGAAATTTGAACTTGATGGAGCCATTATTTCTCAAAATACAAAGCATGAAAGTTTTATATCTCCTTCTTAGCTTTGAAATGACACCTGAACCACACAAAACAGACAGCTAAAACCAAAGATATGGCCAAAATACTGCAACTGCTTCTGAACCAACGATAACTCGTAAATTGCGACTTTGAAGCTAAATTGGACCTCCTTAACGTGAAAACTGGGTTTGATGGTCTTCATATGATTTTTAGCTCCAGAAGTTAGCTTTCCAATGAATCAAGAATTACTCAATCCTGATCTGTTTATCTCAAGATATGAGTTTTGTACTAGAACATCGCCAATCTGTCAACATCCGAGCTTGAAGTGCACTAGTGAGCTCCTTAGCCTTCTTCCTTGTCAATGCTCCACTAGTTATCTTCAATGGATCCTTGCCATCCTTGGTTGTGCCTTCTTTGATGATATTACTTCCAAACTAGTTGTGAATGTTTCCATTTCACTCCAAAGAAGTTGTGAATGTTTAAATTTCATTCCAAACTTGTTGTGAATGTTTCCATTTCATTCCAAACTAGTTGTGAATGTTTCCATTTCACTCCAAAGAAGTTGTGAATGTTTCCATTTCTTTCCAAAACAAGTTGTGAATGTTTCCATTTCATTCCAAACAAGTTGTGAATGTTTCCATTTCATGCAAAACAAGTTGTGAATGTTTCCATTTCATTCAAAACTAGTTGTGAATGTTTCCATTTCATTGCAAACTAGTTGTGAATTTTTCATTTCATTCCAAACAAGTTGTGAATGTTTCCATTTCATTTCAAACAAATTGTGAATGTTTCCATTTCTTTCCAAAACAAGTTGTGAATGTTTCCATTTCATTCCAAAGAAGTTGTGAACGTTACCATTTCATTCCAAAACAACTTGTGAATGTTTGCATTTCTGATACGATCAAAGAAGGTACAACTAAGGATGGTAAGGATCCATTAAAGATAACTATTGGAACATTGACAAGGAAGAAGGCTAAGGAGCTCACTAGTGCACTTCAAGCTCGGATGTTGACAGATTGGCGATGTTCTGGTGGAAAAATCATATCTTGAGCTAAACAGATCAGAATTTAGTGATTCTTGATTCATTGGAAAGATAACATCTGGAGCTACAAATCATATGAAGATCATGAAACCCATTTTGCACGTTAAGGAGGTCCAATTTAGCTTCAATGTTGCGATTTATGAGTTATCGCTGGTTCAGAAGCAGTTGCAGTAGTTTGGGCATATCTTTGGATTTAGATGTCTGTTTTATGTGGTTCAGGTGTCATTTCAAAGCTAAGAAAGCGATATAAAACTTTCATGCTTTGCATTTTGAGAAATCATGGCTGTATCAAGTTCTCATTTCAGCTTGAAGTTGAAGACATAAGCAGGAACTACCTGAGAAGACTATTTTGGGGTTTTTATGGCCAATCTTGTTTTGTAACGTATTTTATTTTATTTTCCTGTTTATTTAGATTATTTAGGATGTTATTTGGGTCATGGAAGTGGTTCAGGTCATTTAGGATAAGTGGAATTCGCTGCACACCTTAAACATGTGTTAAAAGGGTGTAGGAATCCTAGTTTGACTAGGTTTTCTTGAGTCCTTTGTAACTAGGTTTCCTAGGTGACTTGGGCTGCGAATTTTGCCCAGGTTTTTACCCTAGTTTAGGCCTATATAAAGGCATATATTCTGGATGTAAACACACAGATTTATGCCGAAATAATATTACTTTTTGGAGAAGTTTTCTCTTTGGTTCTTTGTGGACTGCCTTGGTGCACAAGTGTGCTTGTGTTCTTGGAATTCTATACTTCTTGTTTCTAATCACAGGTTAATTAGGGGTGGGGGTTTCAAATCTAGTCTTTTTGATGTCTTGTGGAGCTTGAAAAACATCTTGGGCACGTTTCATGGTCTTTATACCATCGGGGTTTGCATCAATTTCATTCCAAAGAAGTTGCGAACGTTACCATTTCATTCCAAACTAGTTGTGAATGTTTCCATTTCATTGCAAACTAGTTGTGAATTTTTCCAGTTCATTCCAAACAAGTTGTCACTAGCTGTGAATGTTTCCATTTGTTCCAAACTTGTTGTGAATATTTCCGTTTCAATCCAAAACAAGTTTTGACTGTTTCCATTTCATTCTAAACTAGTTGTGAATGTTTCCATTTCAATCCAAACTAGTTGTGAATGTCTCCATTTCATTCCAAACAAGTTGTGAATGTTTCCATTTCATTCAAAACTAGTTGTGAATGTTTCCATTTCATTGCAAACTAGTTGTGAATTTTTCCATTTCATTCCAAAACAAGTTGTGAATGTTTCATTTCATTCCAAACAAGTTTTGAATGTTTCCATTTCATTTCAAACAAATTGTGAATGTTTCCAATTCTTTCCAAAACAAGTTGTGAATGTTTCCACTTCATTCCAAAGAAGTTGTGAACGTTACCATTTCATTCCAAAACAAGTTGTGAATGTTTCCACTTTATTCCAAAGAAGTTACGAACGCTACCATTTCATTCCAAAATAGTTGTGAATGTTTCCATTTCATTCCAAAAAAGTTGTGAATGTTTCCATTTCATTGGAAACAAGTTGTCAATGTTTCCATTTCATTCCAAACTAGTTGTGAATGTTTCGATTTCATTCCAAACAAGTTGTGAATGTTTCCATTACATTCCAAATGTGTTGTGAAAGTTTCCATTATATTCCAAATGTGTTGAGAATGTTTCCATTTCATTCCAAACTAGCTGTGAATGTTTCCATTCATTCCAAACGAGTTGTGAATGTTTCCATTTCAATCCAAAACAAGTTTTGAGTGCTTCCATTTCATTCTAAACAAGTTGGGAATGTTTCCATTTCATTCCAAACTAGTTGTAACTAGCTGTGAATGTTTCCATTTGTTCCAAACTTGTTGTGAATGTTTCCGTTTCAATCCAAAACAAGTTTTGACTGTTTCCATTTCATTCTAAACTAGTTTTGAATGTTTCCATTTCATTCCAAACTAGTTGTGAATGTCCACAATTCATTCCAAACAAGTTGTGAAAGTTTCCATTTCATCCCAAACAAGTTGTGAATGTTTCATTTTCATTCCAAACAAGTTGTGAATGTTTCCAACTCATTCAAAACTAGTTGTGAATGTTTCTATTTCATTCCAAACTAGTTGTGATTGTTTCTATTTCATTCCAAACTAGTCATGAATGTTACCTTTTCATTCCAAACTAGTTGTGAATGTTTCTATTTCACTCCAAAGAAGTTGTGAATGTTTAAATTTCATTCCAAACTTGTTGTGAATGTTTCAATTTCATTCCAAACTAGTTGTAAATGTTTCCATTTCATTTCAAACAAGTTGTGAATGTTTCCATTTGATTCAGAACAAGTTGTGAATGTTTCCATTTCATTCAAAACTAGTTGTGAATGTTTCCATTTCATTGCAAACTAGTTGTGAATTTTTCCAGTTCATTCCAAAACAAGTTGTGAATGTTTTATTTCATTCCAAACAAGTTGTGAATGTTTCCTTTTCATTACAAAACAAGTTGTGAATGTTTCCACTCCATTTCAAACAAGTTGTGATTGTTTCCATTTCATTGGAAAACAAGTTGTGAATGTTTCCCTTTCATTCCAAAGAAGTTGTGAACGTTACCATTTCATTCCAAAACAAGTTGTGAATGTTTCCACTTCATTCCAAAGAAGTTGCGAACGTTACCATTTCATTCCAAACTAGTTGTGAATGTTCCATTTCATTCCAAAATAGTTGTGAATGTTTCCATTTCATTCCAAACAAGTTGTGAATGTTTTCACTTCATTGGAAACAAGTTGTGAATGTTTCCATTTCACTCCAAACGAGTTGTGAATGTTTCCATTACATTCCAAATGTGCCAAACTTGTTGTGAATGTTTCCGTTTCAATCCAAAACAAGTTTTGACTGTTTCCATTTCATTCTAGACTAGTTGTGAATGTTTCCATTTCATTCCAAACTAGTGGTGAATGTCTCCATTCCATTCCAAGCAAGTTGTGAATGTTTCCATTTCATTCCAAACAAGTTGTGAATGTTTCATTTTCATTCCAAACATGTTGTGAATGTTTCCAATTCATTCGAAACTAGGTGTTAATGTTTCTATTTCATTCCAAACTAGTTGTGATTGTTTCCTTTTCATTCCAAACTAGTCGTGAATGTTAGCTTTTCATTCCAAACTAGTCGTGAATGTTACCTTTCCATTCCAAACTAGTTGTGAGTGATTCCATTTCATTCCAAACAAGTTGTAAATGTTTCCATCACATTCCAAACAAGTTCTGAATGTTTCCATTTCATTCCAAAAAGTCATGAATGTTTCCATTTCAGTGGAAACTAGTTGTGAATGTTTACATTTCATTCCAAAACTAGTTGTGAATGTTTCCATTTCATTTCAAACTAGTTGTGAATGTTACCTTTTCATTCCAAACTGGTTGTGAATGTTTCGATTTCATTCCAAAAAAGTTGTGAATGTTTTCATTACATTCCAAATGTGTTGTGAATCTTTCCATTTCATTACAAACTACTTGTGAATGTTTCCATTTCGTTCCAAACAAGTTGTGAATGTTACCATTCATTCCAAACTAGTTGTGATTGTTTCCATTTGATACCAAAACAAGTTGTGGATGTTTCCATTTCGTTCCAAACAAGTTGTGAATGTCTCCATTTCATTCCAAACTAGTTGTTATTGTTTCCATTTGATTCCAAAACAAGTTGTGCTTGTTTCCATTTCATTCGAAACAAGTTGTGAATGTTTCCATTATTCCTTGCAGGTTGTGAATGCTTCCATTTCATTCAAAACAAGTTGTGAGTGTTTCCATTTCATTCGAAACTAGTTGTGAATCTTTCCATTTCATTTCAAACAAGTTGTGAATGTTTCCATTTCATTCAAAACAAGTTGTAAATGTTTCCATTTCATTCAAAACAAGTTGTGAATGTTTCCATTTCATTCCAAACTAGTTGTGAATGTTTCCTTTTCTTTCCAAACTAGTTGTGAATGTTTCCATTTCACTACAAAGAAGTTGTGGATGTTTCCATTTCATTCCAAACTTGTTGTGAATGTTTCCTTTTCACTCCAAACTAGTTGTAAATGTTTTCATTTCGTTTCAAACAAGTTGTGAATTTTTCCATTTCATTCCAAACTAGTTGTGAATGTTTCCATTTCATTCCAAAACAAGTTGTGAATGTTTCCATTTCATTCCAAACTAGTTGTGTATGTTTCCATTTCATTCAAAACAAGTTTTGAATGTTTCCATTTCATTCAAAACTAGTTGTGAATGTTTCCATTTCATTCCAAAGAAGTTGTGAACGTTACCATTCCATTCCAAACTGGTTGTGAATGTTTCCATTTCATTCCAAACTAGACGAAAATGTTTCCATTTCGTTCCAAATTAGTTGTAACTAGCTGTCAATGTTTCCATTCGTTCCAAACTTGTTGTAAATGTTTCCGTTTCACTCCAAAAAAAGTTTTGACTGTTTCCATTTCATTCTAAACTAGTTGTGAATGTCTCCACTTCATTCCAAATAAGTTGTGAATGTTTCCATTTCATTCCAAACAAGTTGTGAATGTTTCCATTCCATTCCAAACTAGTTGAGAATGGTTCCATTTCATCCAAACTAGTTGTGAATGTTTCCTTTTCATTCCAAACAAGTTGTGAATGTTTCCATTTCATTCCAAACTAGTTGTAAATGTTTCCATTTCATTCCAAACTAGTTGTGATTGTTTCCATTTGATACCAAAACAAGTTGTGGATGTTTCCATTTCGTTCGAAATAAGTTGTGAATGTTTCCAATTCATTCCATGCAAGTTGTGAGTGTTTCCATTTCACTCCAAACAAGTTGTGAATGTTACCATTCATTCCAAACTAGTTGTGATTGTTTCCATTCGATTCCAAAAGAAGTTGTGCAAGTTTTCATTTCATTCCAAACAAGTTGTGAATGTTTCCATTTCATTCCATGCAAGTTGTGAATGTTTCCTTTTCATTTCAAACTAGTTGTGAATGTTTCCATTTTATTCCGAACAAGTTGTGAATGTTTTCAATTCATTCGAAACTAGTTGTGAATGTTTCCATTTCATTCCAAACTAGTTGTGATTGTTTCCATTTCATTCCAAACTAGTCGTGAATGTTATCTTTTCGTTCCAAAGTAGTTGTGAGTGATTCCATTTCATTCCAAAGAAGTTGTAAATGTTTGCATCACATTCCAAATGAGTTGTGAATGTTTCTATTTCATTCCAAACAAGTTGTGAATGTTTCCATTTCATTGGAAACTAGTTGTGAATCTTTCCATTTCATTCCAAACTAGTTGTGAATGTTTCCTTTTCGTTCCAAACAAGTTGTGAATGTACTAGTTGTGATTGTTTCCATTTGACACGAAAACAAGTTGTGGATGTTTCCGTTTCATTCCAAACAAGTTGCGAATGTTTCCATTTCATTCCATGCAAGTTCTGAATGTTTCCATTTCATTCCAAACAAGTTGTGAATGTTACCATTCATTCCAAACTAGTTGTGACTGTTTCCAATTGATTCCAAAACAAGTTGTGCAAGTTTCCATTTCGTTGCAAACAAGTTGTGAATGTTTGCATTTCATTCCATGCAAGTTGTGAATGTTTCCATTTCATTCCAAACTAGTTGTGAATGTTTCCATTTCATTCCAAACTAGTTGTGATTGTTTCCATTTCATTCCAAACTAGTCGTGAATGTTACCTTTTCATTCCAAACAAGTTGTAAATGTTTCCATCACATTCAAAATGAGCTGTGAACGTTTCTATTTCATTCCAAACTAATTGTGAATGTTTCCATTTCATTCCATACAAGTTGTGAATGTTTCCACTTCATTGGAAACTAGTTATGAATGTTTCCATTTCATTCCAAACTAGTTATGAGTGTTAACTTTTCATTCCAAGCTAGTTGTGAACGTTTCGATTTCATTCCAAACAAGTTGTGAATTTTTCAATTACATTCCAAATGTGTTGTGATTGTTTCCATTTCATTCCAAACTAGTAGTGATTGTTTCCATTTCTTTCAAAACAAGTTGTGAATGTTACCATTCATTCCAAACTAGTTGTTATTGTTTCCATTTGATACCAAAACAAGTTGTGGATGTTTCCATTTCGTTCCAAACAAGTTGTGAATGTTTCCATTCATTTCAAACAAGTTGTGATTGTTTCCATTTGGTTCCAAAACAAGTTGTGCATGTTTCCATTTCATTCCAAACAAGTTGTGAATGTTTCCATTTCATTCCATGCAAATTGCGAATGCTTCCATTTCTTTCCAAACTAGTTGTGAATGTTTCCATTTCATTCCAAACTAGTTGTGAACGTGTCCTTTTCATTCCAAACAAATTGTGAATGTTTCAATTTCATTCCAAACAAGTTGTGAATGTTTCCATTTCATTCCAAACAAGTTCTGAATGTCTCCATTTCATTTGAAACTGGTTGTGAATGTTTCCATTTCATTCCAAACTAGTTGTGATTGTTTCTATTTCATTGCAAACTAGTTGTGAATGTTACCTTTTCATTCCAAACTAGTTGTGAATGTTTCCATTTCACTCCAAAGAAGTTGTGAATGTTCAAATTTTATTCCAAACTTGTTGTGAATATTTCCATTTCAATCCAAACTAGTTGTAAATGTTTACATTTTCATTCCAAACAAGTTGTGAATGTCTCAATTTTATTCAAAACTATTTGTGAATGTATCCATTTCATTGCAAACTTGTTGTGAATTTTTCCATTTCATTCGAAAACAAGTTGTGAATGTTTCCATTTCATTACAAAACAGGTTGTGAATGTTTCCATTTCATTTCAAACAAGTTGTGAATGTTTCCATTTCATTCCAAAACAAGTTGTGAATGTTTCCATTTCATTCCAAAGAAGTTGTGAACGTTTCCATTTCATTCCAAAACAAGTTGTGAGTGTTTCCACTTCATTCCAAAGAAGTTGTGAACGTTACTATTTCTTTGCAAACTAGTTCTGAATGTTCCATTTCATTCCAAACAAGTTGTGAATGTTTCCATTTCATTCATAACTAGTTGCGAATGTTTCAATTTCATTCAAAACTAGTTTTGAATGTTTCCATTTCATTTGAAACAAGATGTGATTGCTTCCAATTCATTCAAAACAAGTTGTGAATGTTTCCATTTCACTCCAAACAAGTTGTGAATGTTTCCATTTCATTCCAAACAAGTTGTGAATGTTTTGATTTCATTCCAAACAAGTTGTGAATGTTTCCATTACATTCCAAATGTGTTGTGAATGTTTCCATTTCATTCGAAACTTTTTTTGAATGTTTCCATTTCATTCTACACTAGCTGTGAATGTTTCCATTCATTCTAAACAAGTTTTGAGTGTTTCCATTTCATTCTAAACTAATTGTGAATGTTTCCGTTTCATTCCAAACTAGTTGTAACTAGCTGTGAATGTTTCCATTTGTTGCAAACTTGTTGTGAATGTTTCCGTTTCAGTCCAAAACAAGTTTTGATTGTTTCCATTTCATTCTAAATTCCAAACTATTTGTGAATGTCCCTATTTCATTCCAAACAAGTTGTGATTGTTTCCATTTCATTCTAAACAAGTTGTGAATATTTCATTTTCATTCCAAACAAGTTGTGAATGTTTCCATTTCATTCGAAACTAATCATGAATGTTTCTATTTCATTACAAACTTCTTGTGATTGTTTCCATTTCATTCCAAACTAGTCGTGAACGTTACCTTTTCATTCCAAACTAGTTGTGAGTGATTGCATTGCATTCCAAACAAGTTGTAAATGTTTCCATCACATTCCAAACAAGTTGTAAATGTTTCCATTTCATTCCAAACTAGTTGTGAATGTTTGCATTTCATTGGAAACAAGTTGTGAATGTTTCCATTTCATTCCAAACTAGTTGTGAATGTTACCTTTTCATTTCAAACTAGTTGTTAATGTTTCCATTTCCTTGCAAACAAGTTGTCAATGTTTCCATTTCATTCCAAACAAGTTCTGAATGTTACCTTTTCATTCCAAACTAGTTGTGAATGTTTCCATTTCATTCCAAACAGGTTGTGAATGTTTCCATTACATTCCAAATGTGTTGTGAATCTTTCCATTTCATTCGAAACTAGTTGTGAATGTTTCCATTTCATTCCAAAAAAGTTGCGAATGTTACCATTCATTCCAAACTAGTTGTGATTGTTCCCATTTGATACCAAAACAAGTTGTGGATGTTTCCATTTCATTCCAAACAAGTTGTGAATGTTTCCATTTCATTCCAAACAGGTTGTGAATGTGACCATTCTTTCCAAACTAGTTTTGGTTGTTTCCATTTGATTCCAAAACAGGTTGTGCAAGTTTCCATTTCATTCCAAACAAGTTGCGAATGTTTCCATTTCATTCCATGCAACTTGTGAATGTTTCCATTTCATTCCAAACTAGTTGTGAATGTTTCCATTTCATTCCAAACTAGTTGTGAATGTTTCCTTTTCATTCCAAACATGTTGTGAATGTTTCCATTTCATTCCGAACAAGTTGTGAATATTGCCATTTCATTCGAACAAGTTGTGATTGTTTCCATTTCATTCCAAACTAGTTGTGAATGTTACCTTTTCATTCCAAACTAGTTGTGAACGTTTCCATTTCACTCCAAAGAAGTTGTGAATGTTTCCATTTCATTCCAAACTTCTTGTTAATGTTTCCATTTCATTGGAAACTAGTTGTGATTGTTTGCATTTCATTCCAAACTAGTTGTGATTGTTTCCATTTCATTTGAAACTATTTGTGAATGTTTCAATTTCGTTCCAAACTAGTTGTGAATGTTTCCGTTTCATTCGAAACTAGTTGTGAATGATTCCATTTCATTCGAAACTAGTTGTGAATGTTCCGTTTCATTCGAAACTAGTTATGATTGTTTCCATTTCATTCGAAACTTGTTGTGAATGTTTCAATTTCATTCCAAACAAGTTGTGATTGTTTCCATTTCATTTGAAACTAGTTGTGAATGTTTCCATTTCATTCAAAACTAGTTATGAATGTTTCGATTTCATTCCAAGCTAGTTTTGAATGTCACCTTTTCTTTCCAAACTAGTTGTGAATGTTTCCTTTTCACTGCAAAGAAGTTGTGAATGTTTCCATTTCATTCAAAACAAGTTGTGAATGTTTCGATTTCTGTTGGAATTCTTGGCACACCAAGATCCTTTTAAGGTAGGATTTGAGCTCATTGTGTTGGAATTCTTGGCGCACGAAGATCCTTTTAAGGTAGGATTTGAGCTCATTGAGCTAACTCTAGCTTGAACAGGTATCTAAGGCAGCTAGAAGTAGCTACCTTAAGCTCAAGTTAGCTTATGTCAGCTCCAAGTCAGCTCACTTCAGGTATAAGTAGCTCAAAGTAGCTGGACTTCAGCTCAAGTCAGCTCAAGTCAGCTCAAGTCAGCTCACTTCAACTTCTGGTAGCTGAGTGTAGCTGGACTTCGGTTCACTTCAGCTGAGAGCAGCTAACTCTAGCTCAAAGTCAGCTCTAGGAGCTGGACCTCAGTTCATGGTGCTTGGTTGGAGCTCAAATGAGCTCAATGGTGCATAAGTAGCATAGTGAGCTAGCTTTGTGCCA
>KK906469.1:9276-19535 GCA_000696445.1 Aquilaria agallochum
TTTTTTTTTTTTTTTCTCTTTCTGTTAGTACAGGGGAGTGCATCAGGGGCCGTAGGCAAATGGGTGGCAACAAGCCAATTATGATGTTAATGATCGATGATTATGATGCTAGTGAAAGTTGGTATTATAGTACTAATATTAGTTAAAATTACTACAGCATGTTGGTGATGAAGAAAACAGAAGCCGCCCGTTCACAACCATCTTTTCTCGCCGGCTGCCGGAGAGCGCGATCAAGAAAGAGATAAATGTGAACGGCACGCTTCTGTGGCGCCTTGCTGGGAATCCCCAAGGAGCTGCAGGCAACAGCTTCAGCATTCTGGTTCAATACAAAAACAGAACCTACCCTGTGACTTGTAGGAGCCGCTTGACTGGGAAGTATAAGAAGTGGGTCCTCTCAAAAGGGTGGGTGGACTTGATTCGTGCAAAGGTGGACTTGATTCGTGCAAACAATCTGAAAGCGGGCCGCCAACTGACCCTGTTCAAGCCGGAGGAAGATGCTGATGGTCTTTTCCTTATGGAAGATGGAGCTACAGCTTATACTGCTGCTTCTGGGTCCAAAGTTCACAAGCCGCCGCGCGACACAAACTTGACCGACTTCGACTTTGTTTCATTAGCAGCAGAGGCGCTCCTCAACTTGAAGCAGCCTCTCCCTGCCCCATCTATTCATACGGTGAAGCCGCTTTCTGGACCTCCAAGAGCCACAGCAATTGAGTTGAACTCGGCTCCTTTGTCATCGGACCAAATTCTCGACTTGAACACGGTTCCTGCAATTGAGGTGACCGCCTTTGATTCCGGCAAGCGCCGGGCTGCCCTGGCCGCATGAAGAGTTTGTGTTGTGTTTGAGTGAATCTATGCATACGCATGAAGAGTTTTGAGTCTAAGTAGTGTGGGTTATTCTGTCTACGTCTTCGTTAGTGTTAACCATGAACCGCCCAGACCTCCCAAGAGTCTTAGAGGTCCGTAGATGTGCCCCCCTAACAAAGCGAGCCGTCCATCAAGAAAGATGCCAATTTGGTCTAGATAACAAAGGAAAACGTAATTGTCATATTGTGAATTCTTTTTTCTACGTTGCCGTTAGTGTTAACCATGACCATGCCAGTTCTCCCATTTTACTCCCTATGTGTAATCTATGCCTAAATGCGATTGTGAATATTGTTAATTTAAACTGCCTAAAAAAGCTCATCATCAAGAAAAATTTAGCGGCAGTTCATTTCCCATTAATCCAATTAATTTAAGTTCATTTTTTGCGGGTCAAATTCGGGTGCAGGGCGGGTCAAAATGATCCAAGAATAAGGCTAGGAAATCAGAGCAAGATTTGGTGTAATTTACACATCTATGCCACTGGCCATGAACACAACACTCCACTTTCTTCATCACCAACTTCTCGCATCTATCAGGCAAATCCAATGCTCCAACAATTCAAATTATGATGACCTGACAATCCACTCCCACTAAATCCTAGATCTTGATCGCCTCATGGCCGGACGATTTGTACTCATCCCTCATGCCGCGCTCGACGATGCCAACAATCCTCAAATCTGATGTCAAACCTAGAAATCTGTCAACCAGAGAACCCCAAAAGGAGGAGGAGAAGACGAAGCCAAGCGACTACCCTAGTCAGAACCCTGACTTCAAGCACCAAGAAATCGAGGGGCCGACCGTGGAGCGTGATTTGTCTGCCCTGGCAAACAAGACGAAAGAGGTCTTGGAAGGCATGCTGAAAAAATGTTCGAATTCAGCAGGGCGGTGGTTGTCTTGGGTCTGCTGTAGCTGGGTCTAGGGGCTTGGATATCCGGCGCCACTTGGTACCGGCCGATGATGGAGCTCTCCTTCCAGAGCTAGGAGAGTGAGACGAAAAGTGGCACAAGGCCGTAAATACAACCAAATCAAGCCCCAAAACATTGTAATGAAATGCGGGTCATCTTGACCCACGAATGAACTGACCCAATCCAACTTTAATGAGATCCCATTAATCTAAATTAAATACAAATGAACTGCCTCTTATCTTTAGTTTCTTCTATAGATTACCTATAGCTACATCGCTCCACCTTACCTTTTCTTTTTCTTTTGTTGCATCATGTCTTGATATTCCTCGTCTTCAACTTCATTTATTATTTCGTCACTACTTTTTGATTTAATTTATTATTTATTTTCATTCTTTCAAAATAAAAAAAAAATCTCACCTTCTCAGAGAATAAATGAGATTATGAGAGGCCCCTGAGAGGATATAATATAACTAGTGTACGCACAAATTTTGTATGTAAAAATTACACATTGAAATTAACTACAGCACAAATTACAAATTGAAATTGAAAATAGAGATTTTAAGGGATCGATTCTCTAACGTTTTTCCCACGTGCACAATTCTCTGATTAACGCATCAAGCTTTTGGTGAAGACATAAATGCCTTCTCCATGAACACAAACTCTGGAGTTTGTCTTGCACAAACAAGGGTTGATGTTCCTCGCCGCTTCTTTGGATTTGGTGCTTTCCGTTATACTCCTTGGACTTGGAGGGTTTCAGCAATATCTGCCGCTTTCTTGCCGCTCTTCCTTGGAGTTTGATTTGATGCAGTACAGAAACGAATTTTTCATGTTCTCCACTTGCTTCCGCCAGATTTGAACTTGAACTTGATGCAGTACCATCTTGTGTTATTCGCTTTCCTTGTTGCGTTCTTAAAATCTGGCATTGAAACTGGGATTTGATCGTTCTTGGACTTGATTTCTCCTCTTGCTGGGTGTTTGTGCTTAATCGGCTTGAAGAGCTGAAGAGAGAGCTTTTTGTAGAAAAATTTTCCTTCTCCCTAGTTCTACTTCTTCTCCACTTTTTTTTTTTCTCCATTAGCCTAGGGGGCTATTTATAGGTGTAGAGAAGAGGTAGTTTGATTTAAAAAAATCACATGTGATAATTATCACATATTTATCTCTCTATTTATCCCAAGGGAAAATAAATTTGATAATTATCTCTCTTTAATTATCCTAATTATTTAACTTAAAGTGATAATTAATGAAATATTCTAGAATATTTTAGAATATTTGAACTAAATGATGGGTATGCATGAACTTTAGTCATTTTGAACTTTAAGATCTAATTTGTAAAAAAAAAAATGGACTTTGGCTAAGACAATATAATGAGCCTTCATTCAAGGCTTTCGGTTGTGTGCTTTTAGGCTAAAAAATTTGGGCTCCAAAATTTCTTGTTGAATTACAAGACTAACAATGATGCGAAATATGCCACTCCTGGTGAAAGAAATAAGATTGCGTTGCCAGCCATTCCAAATTGACTTTATTTTACTCCATTCAAATTTCTGATCTTCCAACTAAACTTGGACTCAAACCACTTTATTATTAAATTAGCCTTTAATTCTTTACTTTGTAGGTTGTGTTGGGTGCAACTCAAATATATTGTGCTGCTTAACCATACTAATTGCCAGGAGGGTGGGAAGTCGTGCACATCAATTTTCTTGTTTGTCTTCTTTTTCTCATCTCTATTATTGCAAACTATGCATGTGGAAATTGCTTTGAATCATGGGACGAGGCTTTTGCTAATGCATTCTTTGTTATTCTTCACATGCAGGTGGAGCTTTGCAAATTTGTCGTTAATAGCCACCATTCGCACTTCAACAGGATGTTGTGGAACTTGCTTTGGCACTTGTGCTTAATCCTGTTTTTTCCGTTTTTTGTTTTCTTTTAAATGCAAAAATTGCTGAAGTTGATTTTGTTTCTTCCGAATTTTTTATTTTTTTTTCTTTTGCAGTTGAATACCTAGGAGTATTTCTTGCTCCGCGTCAGTAGTTGGGCCAAGCATCATACGGCACTAGCAAAACCTCCAAGGTCTAGCATACAATGGCCTTTGGTCTTCCTTGACTTATTGAATAACAAGAACCAAGAAGTTAATTCAATTTTTTGTTTTTCTTTTTTTTTTTTCAGGACTTCTTAATTTGCTTGAGTTTGTGACATCCGAGTGCTGTGTGAAATTAAGGGCTTAGGTATAGATCGTTTTCAAAATTTGATTTTGGAATTTTTTTATTTTTTCGTATCTTGAAAGCATAGACGAACCTTTTAAGTTTTAAGGTGTATCTTCTCAGCCTTGTCTTAGTGCCTCTTTTTTGGATCACAGACTGCCTAAGTCCTTTTGCTGTAGAGTGATCGCCGTAACCACGTTCTGGAGGAGATATTGGTCCACTTAAGCTTGTCGTTCGCTATCCTTCTGTTGGTTCTTATGCCATGGCATGCCTAGACCATGTTGATGAATCAAGCATGCCTAGACTTAGTGAGTATCCCTTGGAGAGGGATACGGTTCCCAGAGATGTCATCTTGCCAAATCGTCGACTATCATTATGCTTTCCCCTATCCCATGTGAATGTTCATGACATTCCAAGGCTGCATGTTGCAAAGCTTATTTTTTGCAATCAACTGAAGTGAGGTTCTTCCCTTGATTCAAAAGGTGATATTCAATATTTGCATGACTTCAGGGAGTGGACTATCGACACTTGTGGTTTGTTGTAGGTAAACGGGCTTAATGACTTACCTTCTACCGTCGAAGCCACTCGTTTTTATTACCATCGGCTGAATGGGATGTATCGTGCTTTGGTTAAGGCTTGGTCTCTTACCAAGAATACTTTCATCACTTCAGAAGGTGAAATTGGCATATCACTCTAGGAGTTATGTGAGATTAGTGGCCTTCCCATCTAGGGAGAGTATTATGAAGAGGTTGTGCAAAGCTACACGGAGCTCATGGATCGTACTGTAGATGGCTTTCGAAGACATGTATGTACCTCTTTAAAGGCCTTCTCAGATATTGATTCTAGCAAGAACAAAGACATGCTTTCTCATGCTGATTAGATTGATTTATAGTTTAAAGTGAAAGATCCTATGTCCAATCCTCATGCCTCTAAGCAATATCAGGTGGCAACTCAAGTGAAGTGTGATCGTAGCGACCGATGTATTAAAAGTCCGCAAATCAAGCGACCATTTATGATGGCTTCCTAGAATTCTGATTTCCCATTTGATTTGCCGGTTTTCCCCAAGCTTGGTTGTCCTTGTTATGGCTCTCCTAGTGGGAAGCATGCTTGAAGAAGGTAAAGTGTTCTAAATTAAGTTTGAAACCTTAATTCGAGTTTACATAGCAAGAATAGGAAAGTTTAGCAAAGTTCACTAAGTTCCAAAGAGGTTAAGGCACTAAATAAGGTTCAGGGGCAAAATGGTAATTTTACATCTTGAATAGCCAAGCTAGGTCCCGAGTGGTTAAAATGAGCTTTTATGACTTAACTTTTAACTTTAACCCAAACTTGAAGAAATAAACAAGGATTAATCAAGAATAGCTAAGGTTACCAAAAGATGGAGACTTAATTGTAACAAGCCTAATACTTTGGTGGCTTTGGTGTTAGGCAAGGGTTATAAGATGGTAAAGTGAGTGGAGGCAGCCATAATTCGAGTTCATCCTCTCCACCCTCATTTCTCTACCCAATTGAGCTTGGAATCAAGATTTCTTGGTGAAAGGAGAAGCCATTATAAGTATATAAGCCATTGGGAGCTCATTTCAAGTATTAAACCATGGTTTTGGAGCTTGGAAGCATGTTTTCTCCCATCCCTTGTTTTTAGTACAAGGTGACCAATGTGTTCTTGATTGAATTCATGTTTATTAGTTGGTTAGGAGCTTGGGTTTTGGTTAGGAAGCAAGAATTTGATGTTTGGTGCCTATATTTTGTTTGGAACTTAGGTGGTGCTTTGTTGAACTTAGTGGATTGGAAGAGTGCTTGATTCTTGCTTGTTACTTGGAGTTGAGGTAAGGGAGTTGTGCTTTTGAGTTCAATTAATGCTATTGGAATGAGGTTGCTTGAAGAATTTGAGTAATTTTAACAATAGCATTAGTCAGAGGACAAGGTTAAATCATGGTGGACTATGAGGTTTGTGATGATTGGAATGATGTTATAAGGCATCATAGATTGGCTTGTGATAGTTAGTTGTGATCTATGCAACAGGTTTTACATGTTTCTGAAGTTTGGAGGCTAACCAAGCATGTTTGACATGTTTGACAAGTGTCCAAAGTTCATAGCAGCAAAATCTGTGAAAATTCTGCAGATTCGCAGATTAGCGACGCATTGCCAGTTTAGTGCCATTGACCACGACGCGTTGCCAATATAAGAAATAACTGGTAGAACGTTACCAACTATGGCGACGCGTCGCCAATATAGGAGAAAGTTGGCAGAACGTTACCAACTGTGGCAATGCGTCGGTGGAGGTGTGTTGGCTGAATTTTTCAAGTTTTGCTAAGAAGGTCAAGGGGAGACCTAAGGGGGTTCTTAGGGTACCTTGGGGTCTAAGCATTCCAGGGGTACTCTGAGACCTTCAAAAGGCCTTCGAGACCTAGGAGTTTTCTTGAGTTTTGTAAATTTTTATGGTTACTTCTACCATAAGGAAGAAAACTAGTTTACTAAGAACACAACTAAGTACCACTAGCTAGGATGGAATGTTTAGAACCCTTGGCAACCTAGCCATGCCGTTAGCCACGAGGTTGCAAGGTTAAACCTTAGTGCACCTAGTCTACAAGGTCTTTATGGCTTAGTTACAATAGTCCCACCATAATTCCCCTGTACAACATAAAGATGGAGAGGTTCAACTGGTGATTTATTACTAGTTAGGCTGGCAAGCTTAGCTTGCTAGAGGACAAGGCTATGCATTGTAGTTCAATGACTAGGATGGGGAGAGGTCTCAAGGGACCTAGTTATATGTGCATATATCAGTACCCTCAAGCTGTATGAGCTCACAGCAGGATACATATGTTATTATATGTAGAGTCCTTAGTAATTTTCTTGCAGGTACAATGAAGACCTTTACTGAGAATTTTATGTTTTCATTCCCTAGTTATGTTGTGCAGTTTCTGAAGTTGCTAGCCCGGGTAACCGTTGAGGGTTATTGCGGTAGTTAGCTTTTGTTGAAGGTATTTCACTTGAGAATCTTTATGGTTCTAGTATACTTGAGTAACTTCTTGGTCAAGTAATAGTACTAACTAAAGTCTTCTTTTAGCTGTAGAGCCTAGTAGCACTTGGACCAGGATTTTTATGACTCGCCACTAGGACTTACATCCAAGGTGGGAGTTAGTTGGAGAATATCTCAATTAAGGCTTGTATATATAGTACTAATAGTTGCCTCCATTGTCTATGTTTTGAGGAGTCCTAGACTCTAGGGTTGTTCTTGGGTGAGGGCATTAGTCTACTTTATGTATGAATGCTCTCACGCAGTTGTTATGTGTAGTAAACCCACATAAATGTTGATTTTGTATGCTTTGGCTATTTGAACTTATTTTCTATGTAAATCTCTTGGCCAAATTAATGTTTTATGGTTTTTGTTATTCTAAGTCAAAGCATGAAGAACATGCATCTTGCATATTCTAGGTTAATCAACTAGTATAATGGAGTTTTAATCCGCACACATATTCAGCTAGCCTATTGCAATCCATCGTGAGATCAGCTCTCACAGGTCTCCTGGGCAGAGGCCAAGGACGGCCGTGTCAGTCCTACTTCTCTAAAATTTCGTGATGAGTTCAAAGTTGTCGCTTACGTGGCTTTATGGCTTTGTCGATATGTTCTTCCTTCCAATGATGACTTACAACTCGGAACTTTTAAAGCTGCATCAAATATGGCACAAAGAGTCACTTTTAGCTTGGTACCTTTCGTTCTGGTATGCATTTATAAAGGGCTTTCTAAGACTAGGTAACTTGAGGGAGAGTCTCGTGATCTTGGAAGGGTGAAAGTAGCATTTCCTTTACGCTTAGGCTGGCTTACATTTTTCACGAGGGGTTTATGACACTTTGAGCAAAGATTTTCCTCGTCCACTAATCCAATAGATTCACAGAACCTTAAATGCTTATCAACCCTAGGAAGATTTTGCTGTTGACTGTAAGTCTTTCCGTCTCATGATTTCCCATGGAATCCTATGCCAGCCACAGTGAATCTAAGGGAGCGTGCTGATGATGGGAAAAAGGGCAAGATATAACGGAGTTCATGATAAGCCTTTATCCTGGGTACTTGACATATCATCGAAACGATACCTTTATCTCAGAGCACTATAATCCCCATCAGTTCACTTGGCAGCATGGTTTTCTTTTAAAGGCTTCCTGGTAACCCAAAGCTTACCACTCTCCCTTCTCGGCTTCACTCCTTATATGACATGTAGTTGTCTTTGACTAGACGAACACCGATGCTAAGTTCCACATCCCCAAGTTTTCTTCTACCATTGGCTTACAAGTTGACCTGAGCTATACAAATTGGTGGAAAAATGAGGTACTCCTTGCTTTGAAAAAGTTCCAGTTTCTACATTGTTGGAGAGTGAGAAACCGAGCTTTGAGCTATCTCTTGTCAAAGCTCCACCAACCTTAGTTTAGGAGCAAAGCCTAGATTCGAAGAAGCGTTTAGTGATGAGAGTTTCAATGGCCCATATGGGAAAGATGATCAAGTTGAAACCTCATCAGCAATTTTTGCCAAAACCTAGTATGTAAGCTTCGAGCAACAAATGTTCTTCCTCTTGTCGAAGCTTAGGTAACAGCCTTGGCATGTCCCCGAAGTCTATTAATGAGAGTAAGTATTTCCCTTCCATTTTAATTCACGATATTTTTTTTTGTTTCTTTGTTTTGGCATGTCTAATCTTCTCCTAGTTACAGTTTTCCTTGATGTACCAGAATCACAATACCTTCTCTCTGAAGAATACTTGGCACACGGAATTGAAAAGATTGGAGCTTTAGATAATTTATCTGATCATCCCATTGAAGATAATTCAAATAAGAAAGATGAGGTAGAAGTTGTGTCGAGTGGCCAGGTCATTGCTTCCTCGTGCAAGACACCTATTATTGATACAGTCTCGACACCTCTTCCTTTGAAAGGAAACTCACATATTGTACCAATAATCTCTTGTGTTTTCGGTATGCCAAAGGAGTCTTTTGCTTTAGCAAATGTTGTTAAAGAGATTGTCTACCATGGTCTCATAGACTATTTGAAGAATGAATGTGATGGTGCTTTGAAAAATGGGTTTTCTTCACTACGAGATTGGTGGGCATTACAAGAAGGATGAAATTTCAAAGCTTCTGACCAAATATTTCTTTGTGGATTGTTCCCCTTCATTTGAAAAGATGGATTTTGTACTAAAGATGTACTTTAAGTAAGTGACAAGCAAAGCATAGCTTAAAAGAAAACTTTCATTTGATTTAGTTGTTCATAGTTTATACTTGTGCGGGCTAGGAGTATTACATTTTTTGTTTTAAGGATTTCACTGTACACAGTTTATACTCATGCGAACCAGAAGTATTACATTTTTTTTGTTTTGAGGATTTCACCTTACATAGTTTATACTCATGCGAGGCTAGAAGTACTACATTTTTTTGTTTTGAGGATTTTGTTGTACACAGTTTATACTTGTGTGGGCCAAGAGTATTACATTTTTTATTTTGTTTTGTGTTTTTTTTTTGTTTCGTCATATAGTTTAGGCTCTTGTGACAAGGAGCATGCCTCCAAGTCTTCATGCGTAGAACTTCTTCAAGAACTTCCCATTGATGTGGCCGATTCTTAAGCCATCTTTGTCTACTATCTTGTAAGCACCATTGGTGTAGAATTTGGTCACCACGTACGGGCCATCCTACTTTGACACGAATTTTCTTCCGATGCGCTTCGTCATGATGATTGGTCTCCTAATGGCTAACACTAGGTCTCCAACTTGAAATGTCCTCGGCTGAACCTACTTGTTGAAAACCTTTGCCATGCGTGCTTGATAGCACTCTAAGCGTTGTTGAGCTTCAAGTCTTTTTCTGTCTAAAGCATCCAACTTCTCCAACCGTAACTTGGCATTTTCCTCGTTGGTCAATCATTCTTGTAGAGCTATCCTAAAGGAAGGGATTTGGCACTCCAATGGGAAGACTGCTTCTATGCCATAAACCAAAGAATATAGAGTTGCTTGAGTAAAAGTCCGATGTGTTGTTCAATATGCCCAAGGGGCTTCTCCAACTTTCTCATGCTAGTCTCTTTTTAATCCCGAGACAACATTTTTTAAAAGGTTGCACAACGTCTTATTGAAGGCTTCAGCTATGATGCCCTTCAGCATCTTTGTCTTGCGACATGGTGAATTCCGAGGGAGCTTCCAAGGAGGGGGAACGTCTGACGGAAATGTTCCCCAGGTGGGAAAGTGTGACGGCTCTCCTAGTTGATTAATCAAGTGAGTGTTTATTTTACTTTGATTAAGTGTTTATTAAATTAAGTACCTCAAGTTAGC
>KK906473.1:7521-20439 GCA_000696445.1 Aquilaria agallochum
TTTTGATGAAGCAATCAAAGAGTTTGGTTTTATCAAAAATGAAGATGAACCTTGTGTCTACAAGAAGGTTAGCGGGAGCGCTATTGTCTTCTTGGTGTTATATGTAGATGACATACTACTCATCGGGAATGACATTCCTGAGCTATAGTCTGTGAAGACTTGACTGGGAAAATGTTTCTCTATGAAGGACTTGGGTGAAGCAGCCTATGTGTTAGGCATCAGGATCTATAGAGATAAATCTAGAAAGCTTCTTGGCCTAAGTCAAAGTACATACATTGACAAAGTGCTAAAGAGGTTTAGCATGCAAGATTCCAAGAAAGGATTCTTGCCCCATGTCACATGGTATAACTCTTTCTAGATCTTAGTGTCCGAGTACACCCGAGGAGAGAGAGCGCATGAGTAAGATTCCATATACTTCAGCAATTGGATCTATCATGTATGCCATGATATGTACTCATCCCAATGTCTCATATGTCTTAAGCATGACAAGTAGGTACCAATCGAACCCCGGTAAGAGTCACTGGACAACTATTAAGAACATCCTTAAGTACTTACGAAGGACTAAGGATGCATTCTTGGTCTTTGGAGGTGAAGATGAGCTCGTTGTAAGGGGTTACACTGATGCAAGCTTTCAATCCGATAAGGATGATTTTAGTTCACAATCTGGTTATGTGTTTTGTATTGGTGGTGGTACTGTGAGATGGAAGAGTTCAAAGCAAGAGACAACAGCTGACTCTACAGCAGAATCTGAGTACATTGCTGCCTCTGATGCTGCGAAGGAGGCAATTTGGATCAAGAAGTTCATCACTGAACTTGGAGTGGTTCCAAGCATTGCCGACCCATTAGAGCTCTATTGTGACAACAGTGGAGCAATCGCACAGGCTAAGGAACCTCGATCTCACCAGTGATCCAAACATATACTCCGACGCTATCATCTCATCAGGGAGATCATCGAGAAAGGTGATGTAAGGATATGCAGGACTTTGACAGACAACAATATTGCCTATCCATTGACAAAGCCCCTTACGCAACAGAAGCATGATAGCCATTCTTGGTCCATCGGTATTAGATACATGGATGATTGGCTTTTAGTGCAAGTGGGAGATTGTTGGTGTTGTGCCCAAAAGGCCAATCATGAGATGATTGTATTTTTGCACATTGAGTTATGATATTTTATTAAGGTATTAATCCAGCAATTATGTTTGTTGTTTTGTTTCTGCGTATCTTAACAAACATAATTGTAACCCTAGAATAATGATATTCTCAAACTTCCCTAGTCAAGTATTATTGTGGAGCGGGTTGCAATAATACATAATGACTAGCATATGTGGAGACTAATATGAGATATGTAGTCTGCATATGGGTACAAGTTGGAGAACTTGTGTACTGGACCGACCCACCATGAGAACACTACATGGATCGTTATATGAGTGTCATAAGTGATTCTTATAGTGATCATGGTATATGTAGTCCTTCGACCTAAGATCATCAAGGTTCCCTACATGTGAGTCACATACTTTGATACTTTCCTTTGTTGCTCGTAACTGAGTGAACTTGAAGGAGGTCATTGGGTATGTCACATATCATGCGGAGGGATTTGTATGATCAAGATGGGATTTGTCCCTCCTATGTAACGGGAGTGATATCTTCGGGCCCCTTGATAGAGTGAGACTTAGAAAATGCATGGCCATGCTCGGATGAGTTGATATACGATATCAATGTCATCAGNAGTGTTCTCTTGCCCTAGCCTCCCAAAAGGACAGCCGCACTCTTCTCTTGCAATTCCTTGGAGGACGCAAGCTAGCACTGCGAGCGCAAGAGAAATGCATCTGCCGGGATGCGGTGGAAGTGTGGTGATCCCGAGAGGCTCGTGTGGATACCATAGAGAGCTTGAACACATCAACTGTGTCAAGTTTTGTGATTCGACTCTACAGTTGACTGAGAGATCTCAACTGAAAATTAGGTATGAAAATTTTCGAACACCTGATTTACCCCGTTTCACTTGGATCCTGGAGGGTTTCGGTTAAATTCCGCTGCGATGTTTGGCTACCGAAACCCAAAACACTTTGCCCCTATTTTATTGTCATTGTAAATATATGCTCATAACCAAGAATTTGGTCTCAATTTTCCAATTAATTTAGAAGATAGTTGTATATTTTATTTATATTTTTGCATGCAAACCGACAGTATGATCATGTTCCAGAGTGTTTCATTATGCATGTGCTTGACCAAATATTTATTTTGTTGGCTTGATCTATTTGTGTGATACATGCTTTAGGATGTTCACATGTTTAAAGATGGATAGAGTATTGAATAAAATAGATTTTGTTAATATTTTGGATAACTGGTATTAATCCAAATAAATTTTTTAATATCATCGTGGTTCTTTGATATAAATGGTTTAGGATTAGCTACAGCATCTTCAACTCGTCAAGAAAATATTTATAAAACTTCATGAGGACATGACATTAATTGCAACAAATGTATTGAAATAATGACTGGCCCCACAGGGAAGTTGTTTGATTTATGTATTAGTTGAAATAAGATAGATGATTGATTGTTAGAGACGGATTTTTCCTATACCTACAAGTATGGAGGAATTTTGTTCTTAATGTTTACTTGCAAGTCTTATTAAATAAAAAATAGTAATTTCTATACAGTTGCAACCTTTACCCACAAAAAGGTTGGATTTTACTATTACATGGATTTTATGTCTTTCATAGCACTGAAGTAAATATTTATTGCAGCTATTTCTACCGCATTTGATACATCACACATTCTAGTGTTTTACAGTGACAACCTTTCTAACTGGAAGGATAATATCCTTTTTACTTTACAGGGCATGGATTTGGATGTTTAGTATGGATACACCAGTTGCTCTTACAGAATCAAGTATACCCCAGGAAAAGACCCTATATGATCAGTGGGAGTGATTTAATCACTTAAGCTTAATGCTTATAAAGTCTCACATAAGTAAGAGCATTAGAGGCTCCATCGAAAAAATCTAAATGTCAAGGATTATATGAAAGCCATTAAGGAACAATTTGTTCATTTGGATAAGGCATTGGCTAGCACTCTTATGAAGAGACTTTTAAACACACTTTTCATGGTTTTAGAGATGTGCACAAGCGCATTATGGAGATGAACGACATTGCAGCTCAATTGAAGTCCCTAGAGGTTGAGATTTTTGCATTATTCTTGGTGAATTTTATCTTGAACTCTATTCCTAGTGAGTCTAATCCCTTCAAAATTTTCTACAACATACATAATGTAAAATGGTCAATAAATGAACTTTTAACCATATTTGTTTGAGAGGAAGAAAGGTTAAAGCATGAAAGAGTGGAAAGTGCTTATTTGGTTACTCATGCCAAGAAAAATCCCAAGATTAAGAATTTCTTCCATTAAAAAAATACACCCATCCAAAAAAAGGATTGTTTCTTTTGTAGGAAAAGTGGACATTTAAAGGTAAACTACCCTATGTACATCAATTGGCTTGCAAAGAAAGGTAATCTCATCTCATTTGTGTATCATGAATCATTTTTTGTTGATGCTCCTAGTAATACATGGTGGATTGATTCTGGTTCTACAATCCATGTAGTTAACACCATGCAGGGCTTTTTGAATCTAAGGAAGCCAAAAGGAAAAGAGAAAAAATCTACGTGGGCAACCAAACTTGCTTCATGGTTAAGGCTATGGCAATTTTTTGACTTATTTTGAAATATGGTTTTAATTTGGACCGTCAAAGGGTGTTCTATGTTCAATCATTTTTTAGAAACTTAGTTTCAATTTTTAAACTTATTTCAATTGGACATGTATTTTTGTTTAAAGACTCAAGTTTTATTATTTCAAAGAATAAAAATTCTAGCAGTGATGAAACTTTAATTGATGGTTTATATAAGTTCAAACTTTAGCCCACATTTGAGAATAGCTATTTGGCCAAGCACATAGATGTTGGCATAACGAAGAGCATAGTTAATGAGAATTCCTCATCTTCATGGCATAGGAGATCGGGACATATCTCCATTGAGTGAATTAAATGGTTAATAAGTGATGGAGTTTTAAAAAGTTTTTATTTTACTAACTTTGGTACTTGTGTGGATGATAAAAAGGGAAAACAAACCAACAAGACCAGTAAAGGTACTAGGAGGAGTTCAAAAACCTTAAAGATCATACACACAGACATTTATGGACCACTCTATCCTCCTTGTTTTAATTGTCAAAGACATTTTATCACATTTATTGATGACCATACAAGATTTATGTATCTCTATTTGTTTTTTGACAAGGCTAAAGCATTTGATGCTTTTGAGTCTTATAAGGCAAAAGTTTAGAAGAAAAAAAAGAGAATGATAAAAATTGTTTGATCAGATAGAGGAGGTGAGTACTTTGGAAGGTACATAAAAAAGAAACAAATGCCAAGTCCATTTGCAAAGTTTCTTGAGCAAGAAAGAATCATTGCTTAATAAACAATGCCTGACATGCCACAGAAATTGGTGTAGCTGGAAGAAGTTATGTATATTTAAATACGGTTCCATTCGATGCAGTTTTCAAAATGCCATTTGAGTTATGGAATTGATGGAAATCTACTTTAAACCATATGCACATATGTGGTTGTCCTGTTGAGGTAAGAATTTGTGATCCTCACATGAATAAATTAAATTGAAGGACAGCTAGCAGTTATTTCATTGGCTATGCAGTGGACTCCAAGGGATACGTGTTTCGTTATTCTTCACACACCTATAGAATTGCCGAGTCCAGAAATGCTAAGTTCCATGAGGATCCTAGGACTTGTAGGATTATTGTTCATTTCAAATTTGAATATGAGGAACAAAATGTGTCACCTGATTTGCCAATGGAGTCAAGAAATTTGGTTGTTATTAAAAAAAAACCAATCTGGTATTCTTAAATAGTAGCCTAAACAAATAGCTTATGAAGAAGAACACCCACTGGAACTAAACCACCGAAAGAGGAAAATCTGACTAAAGTGGTAAGTTTAAGGAAATCTATAAGGGTAAGGAAACTGACAATTTCTAATGATTTTTTTGTATACCTTTAAGAGTCTGATTGTGAAATTGGGCACAAATGTGATCCAGAATCATGTTCACATTCCATGGCTGGCAAATATTCCTCTTTTTGGCTTAATGCCATAAAAGAACAGATGGAGTTGATGGTTAAAAACAAAGGTTAGGACCTCTTTAAGTTATCTAGAGGATTTGTGGCCATTGGCTACAAATGGGTTTATAAGAGCAAAATAGATGCCTCAGGTAATGTCGAGCGATATAAAGCTAGACATGTTGCCAAATAGTATACTCAAGAGGAAGGCATTAATTATCATAAAACCTTATCTCCAGTATCTAAGAAAGATTCATTTAAGATAAGATAATCATGGCTTTAGTAGCTCATTTTGATCTTGAGTTACACTAGATGGATGTGAAAATGACTTTTTTAAATTGATCTTTAAAGGAAGTAGTATACATGACTCAAGTTGAAGGGTTTTGCCTTGAGCAAGAAAGTCATTTGGTTTACAAACTCAAGAAATCTATATATGGGCTAAAGCAAGCTGTTTGCCAATAGTATTTAAAATGTTGTGATGTCATAACCTCTTATGGTTTTACAAAAAACATTGCAAACCACTGTATATACTTTAAGGTTAATAAGGGCAAAATTATATTTCTGATCCTATATGTAGATGACATTTTAATTACAATCAATGATTTGGGCCTACTTCATGGTGTGAAAAAGTTTGTTTTTCAAAACTTTGAAATGAATGATTTGAGAAAAGCTTCTTATGTCATCAAAATAGAAATTCACAGGGGTAGACCTAGAAAGACTTTAGGACTATCTCAAAGGGCCTACATTGATAAAGTTTGGGAAAGATTCCGTATGAAAAATTGTTTCTCTATCATGGGTTCTGATTGTTAAAGGGGATAAATTCAGTCAAAATTAGTGCCTACAAAAAACATTGGAGTAAGAAAGGATGGAATCCATCCTTTATGCTAGTGCTGTTGGGAGTTTGATGTATGCACA
Source organism: Aquilaria agallochum (assembly GCA_000696445.1). Classification (NCBI taxonomy): domain Eukaryota; kingdom Viridiplantae; phylum Streptophyta; class Magnoliopsida; order Malvales; family Thymelaeaceae; genus Aquilaria; species Aquilaria agallochum. The sequence goes on from KK906473.1 coordinate 13,549, forward strand.
GGTTTGTACTAGACCTGATTTGACATGTATAGCAAGCCTGCTATGTAGGCACCAAAGCAATCCTAGAAAGGATCACTGAAAACTGTTAAAAAGGTCATCCAATATTTGCAAGGAACAAAGGATTATATGTTGACCTATAAGCATTTTGACCATTTGGAGCTGGTTGGATATTCAAGTTCTAATTTTGATGGATGTAAGGATAGACTAAAGTCTACTTTTGGGTATATATTCCTTATTGTTGGAGGAACAATACCTTGGAAGAATGTAAAACAATCTATTACAGCACCATCCACTATGGAAGCATAATTTGTTGCATGCTTTGAAGCTGCTACACAGGCTATATGGTTAAAAAACTTTATCGTGGGCCTTAAGGTTGTCAATTCAATATTGAGACCTATAAAGATATGCTCTGATAATTTGGTGTTGTGTTCTTTACAAACAATGAAAAAATTAGAAGCGAAATTAGGCATGAAGAGTTAAAGTATTTGATGGTAAAAGAGAAAATGGTAGCACAATTGTTGACCATTGAGTATATTAGCACTTCATTGGTGCTAGCAGATCCCATGGCTAAGGTTTTTTCGGTAAATTAGTATGGGGATCATGTGAAGTGTATGAGACTTAGCTCATTTGGTGCTTCACATTGAGTTTTTTTTTGTAGTTTTCTTTTAGAACAAATTTGTCTAAAAACTTTCTTGGAAAACATGATTTCTGTGCACATTGAGTATCATGTTTCGTATATATGGGGATGCATAAAGTTGAACCCTTTTTGAGAAATTTATTTCTCATATAGTATCCTTTGAATGGTAATATATATTTTGATACATGGAAGAAAGTACTTGATTAAGAGTATGATTGCTATGATCCATATGTAGAGGTATTTTTGACGAAATAGTGTAAAAGCTATAAGCCTTATCACTTTAGTAAGTGTCATGTGGACCAACTGGGAGAATCTAAAAATCCCTTAAAGTGTGGCTCACATGCCACTTCAGTTTTTTGAATTACTACTATTATTATTTTATGTATATATTAATTTACTAAAATAAATGTAATAATTAAGGAGTTTTTACCATAAAGGATTTGGTCAGATTTTTCAATTTGGAAAGAATATTTGCTATTATGGTAAATTCCATGATGGATGAAATTAATATAGTAGATTTCTATTTGGTTAGGATTCCTCGTCTAGCTTATATATATGAACTTGTGTCTCCTATCAGAGATAAATCAAAAGAAAATAGGCAAAGATCAGAAAACTTTTCCAATTTTGTCCCTATTTTCTACGGCTCAAAGCTTTTGGGTTTACTTGATCAATCATGAATGGATGTAAGCTCCATTAATTTTTCCACCGTATGGTTCTAAGATTTCTTGCAATATTTTACGAAATTCTATAAGAATATGTGAAAAACTAGTTCATTTATTATAAATTACGGCTATTTTGTTAGACCAAGAAGATGAAAAAATAAAAAAAATTAATCTTGGATTAATCTAACTTGAGTAATACGAATTGGTTGTTAATCCATTTTTTGACATAAATTTTCATGTATAATATTGTTTACATATATGGTATGAGTTTTGCTAGACTAGTCCAAAATATACATTTGTTTGCAGTTGTGTTTAGTAACAATGAAATAAAAAAAACTAGCTCCCAAAGTAAGGCTTCTTTATAGGTTGTTGCAAATAAAGAGTCGCTTTAAAATCACCTTAGACATATTTTTTATTTTTTGATGGCTAATGTTTGACTCATAATCATTTGCAAAAGGTTGAGAGCCCTTTCATCATTGGCCAACCAGTTATTATATTATACACATTTCTCTCCTTAGACACACCAATCCATACCCAATTTTCTATTCATAACCCAAAACTCAATCCAAATATGAGTAATTTGCCCCTGTGCCAAAACTAACCCTGACCACCCCTCAAAAACCCTACATTACTACTATCGTCACTTCTCTCACCGTTGTTGCTGTCATCACTGCCTTTGGTGAACCATCATTACCTCCAAATCATCATCTCAAGATCTCATCATCATCATTTGCCTCTAGATCTCATTGCCACTCATATCCGGATCTTACCATAGGTCGTCTCCAAATCACATTGCCGCACCTTACCTCCGGATCATCATTCTTCTCCACGATCTCACCGTTGTCGCTCACTAGGCCTTCAAATCATCGTTCATCTTCATGATTGCGCAAGGTCATTGTTGATAGCCAAAGGGCTATTACCCTTGGAGATTTCCCAAATTGGCCTGGTGAGTACCACCCTCGGGGAACACACGTGACCAACCTCGGGAAAAAATGGGAGCCCCCACCATCCTCGGTATGAACACCACCTTACAACCGAAGGGCCAATGTCTTCAAGAACTGATCACCTAGGCAAGGACCACCTTCAGTGAAGACCTAGGCCCGACCTCAACTACCCTCGATAAGTGATTGGACCGACCTCGGAAAGGGCATGTACAGCCACCCTCGGATGGGCGAGCCCACCAACTTCGGAAGTGTATATCCCTATCCTCGGCAAGGGAGAACGTCTCCCGAAGGTGCCCCATTCTGCCGAAGGACTTTTCCTAACATCACTCAGTGGTAATGTCGGGCCAAAAGAGGCCTCCTGCCCTGAAGGAGTCGCGTACTCCGAAGGGGTCTAGCTTCCCGAAGAGGCCTTGTGGAGACACGACAAAAATGGTTAAGAAGCCTTTGACACAGAGACCTCACACACGCCCCTGACCTCTGGCCAGAACGGCCTATGGCTAGCTGGGGATTCCTATCTCTGAAGGTACAAACCACATCCAACTGTACACGTGTCATGATCTGAGCAGGCTGTGTCAAACGGCCTCCTCCCTACGCCCTCTTGTAAATACTTGGGAATGACCTCGGTAAGAAGACAGAACTATCTCTACTCTTTACCCTCCACTCTCTGCTCCTTACTCCCCAAATACTTACTTGGGCATCGGAGGCTCCTCCCTCGGAAACACATTCCGGGGAGTCTCCAACCTTCGTTCTTCTGAGTCTTGCAGCCACCCTCATATCGGAAGTCTCTCATTCAGACGCCTTCATATCGGAAATCCCTACTTCAGGCCAGTATGTCACACAACGAGGATGTTGCCGGCCATGAATTGTTAACCTTCAAATCATGCCATCATCATTTACCTCCAAATTTGCCAGCTATTGTCTCCAAATAGGGCCGATTAAAGCATTCGCTCTTTGCCTTAATCGCTGCCACCAACAAGCTATGCCCATGAACAAGTTAGAATAGTGTTAAAGACAAGATGTCGAAATGTATTAGACAATAAGTGAAAGTGTCTAAAGAAGTATGTCAAAGTGTATAACACAATATGTAGATATTTTGTTTTCATCCGACAATATGTGAAGCGAAAAAGTGTCTGAAGAAATATCTTAAAGTGTATGAAGAAGTATATAAAAGTGTATAACACAATATGTAGATATTTTATTTTTCTTTAGGCAATATGTAAAGTCTAAAATTGTCTGAAAGAATATGCAAAAGTCTCTTATGTAATATTTGTATGATTTACTCTATTCAAAAACAAAAGTGTCTGAGTCAAAAAGTAAAAATGTCTGAATTAATATGTAAAAGTGTTTGAAATGATAAGTAAAAGTGTTTAATATTATATGTGAAAATTGGCTGAAGTAATATAAAAAATTTTTATTACCATGGGAAAATAAAAATTTCTGAACTAATAAGTAATAAGTATCTAAATGTATATCGAAAAGTGTCTAAAGAAATAAAAAAGTGTTTGAACCAAGATATAAACAATTTGCTTTCTTAAGAAAATAAGTGTCCGAAACAATATAAAATAGCTGTCTTCTCTACTTCTTGCATCCCAACACCACCTTTCACATCTAGATTCAGTCATCCCCACCAGCCACCAGATCTTACCGTCGCCACCACCCTTTAACCTTCACATCTAGATCGCGGCGATCTTCACTTCCTGCGAGATCTTGCCATCACCGCTCATCTCATTTTCATTGATGTCGTCTTTTTTGATTTTAATCTGATTGTCATCATCATTGCCACCACTCTTCTCCTCATTGCAGTTGCTCATCATGTCATCGCCATCGTTGCTTGTCTCATTGCCACCGTCATGTGTCAATGTCATTGTATTCTCTGGTTGTCTGGAGCCATTAAAGGTAGTTGGAGAGATAAATACAATAATTTTAGGTTAGGTACATGATGCAATTTTTTAGGATGTTAAAAGACAAAATTGAAAAATCATTACTATGTCTAATTAGACTACTGGGAAAAAAAGTTCCCCAATTATTTGTCACGTGCAACGAAATAACAAAAAATGATCAAGTAAACATACATAAATTTAACGTGGTTTGGCCCTTAACTAGACTACATCCACGGATGAGAGAAAACCACTCAAACAAAATACAGAGATTACAGTAGGGGTTTGCCCTTAGTGCTCATGCTAGCCTATTGATCCCCTACACATTACTGATAATCCCAATATCTTGACCTCACCTAATTACAAGATATGAGAATCACAAAAATACTTATTGTCCTAGCCTTCTCTAATCTCCAGACCTCTCCTCCCTACTGGAACATCTTGCCTCTTCACCACATTGGCTTTTTTCTCATGGTAAAGCCCTAACACAATAAACCTTTTTGTAGGCCACATACAAACCCAAACCATAACAAAATAGGAAACTAAATCATAATAAATAGGAAAACTAATACCAAATCCTAAACAAAATTGAAATCCTTAACCTCCCTAAATTTGAGCCAATAAACCCAACAATCTCCACCTTGGCTCAAATTCTTCACCATGAACATGAATATCATGAACACACGATGACGATCATAGACATGAATACTATGAACAATGCCAAAACACAAACACAGAAACGAACGTAAATAACTATGAACAACACAAACATGACTACAAACAACAAACACCACCATGAAACAAACATAATAACGATTGAAAATGACCACACAAACATCAATATCATGAGCATCAACACGCATGAACAAAATCTTTGATCTTCAAAATTGTACCGAGCTATTGGTACCATGCCACAACCACTGTCAAATATCCCTAAAACGATTCCCTAAGGCTCTACCATGCTAGGAACACAACACAAGCTCCACCATCCCAATAATACATCACAAGCTCCACAATGCCAGGATCAAACCGTAAGCTTTGATAGCACTTGTTGGGAAAAAAGTCCCCAATCACCGATCACGTGTAGTGAAATAACAAAAAACTATCAAGCAAGCACACACAAATTTAATGTGGTTCGGCTCTTAACTAGCTTACATCAATAGATGAGAGAAGACATTCTAAAAAATTACAGAGATTATAGCAGAGGTATGTCCTTAGTACCTACACTGACCTATGGATCCCATACACACTACTGATAAGTCCAATATCCTATCCTCAAACAATTACAAGTTATGAGAATCAGAAAAGACTTCTTGTCATATTTTTCTCTAGCCTTTGAACCTTTCTTCCCTACTGGAACCTTACATATTGGCTCCTCACCATATTGGCTTTGTTTTTTTTGATGCTAAAACCCCAACACAATAAGCCTTTTTATAGGCCACATACAAATCCAAGTCATAAAAAAATAGGAAAACTAATTCCTAAACAAATAGGAAAACTAATACCAAATCTTAAACAAAATTGAAATCCTTAACCTCCTTGAATTTGAGCCAATAAACCCAACATTGACATATGTGCATAATAACGCTAGTATTGGCCAACAACTCCCTATGCCAAATGAGTAAGCCCTTATGCCACCATGAAACAAAGCCATGAAGGACTCTTATTTAATGTTCTAGTTTGCCCCTTGTCACCTAAGCTTCCCTAAATTCCCTAACATGTCCTAAAACATAATATTAGAGTAACTATTTTTTAACCTATTTGAATGATGTTAATGTAAGGTTTCGGGAGCCAAATAAGCGGAGCAGAATTTAACCGAAATCCTCCAGGATCCAAGCAAAATGGGGTAAACCGGGTGTTCAAAAATTTTCATACCTAATTTCGGTTAAGATCTCTCACCCAACTATAGAGTCAAATCACAAATCCTGAACAGTTGACGTGTTCAAGCTCTCTACAGTATCCACACGAGCCTCTTTGGATCACCACGCTTCCACTACGTCCCGGCAGATGCATTTCTCTTGTGCTCACAATGTTACCTTGCGCCCTCCAAGGAATTGCAAGAGAAGAGTGCGGCTGTCCTTTTTGGGAGGCTAAGGTAAGGCTGCGAATTTCTCGCTAAAAGTTGTATTTATAGTGAGTCTCAACTTCTAGGCCTAATTGGTTTCAAAGCCCTGATCCAATTAGGCTTTAATTTCGGGCTTAATAATGACTCAACTTTTTGGTCAATTATTAACACGAAATTATCATGAAACCATAATCCAAATAATTAGCCCATGCACTCTAATAATTCAAATAGCTCTATGTGTGCGATAGGCTCTTACCACATTGGCAATAATCATAAATCACATTTATGATCATAAACCATGAACGGTGTCTAGTAACACATCATTGCTGCCCAAGTGACAAGTTTGTTAGTGATTTGACTAAACCTTTATGATCATTACCCATATATGCCATTGTCCCTGATAGCTGAAGGATCATCTCCTCTCCTAGTGCGTACTTCCTGCCGAAAGTATGATCAGGAAGCCTGGCATCACCCGAAAGAGACACTATCACTGACCTCAGAAGGAACGGAGCCAAGCAGCCCGAACTTGGAACTTCGGTAAGAACGCCAGGGATCGCAAAGATGGTGCCGGCTCCCTCGGGGGACCGAACGGATCGCCTTCGGATACAGAGAATTAGCTATCATAAACAGAAGGGAATCTCCTCGAAGGTGGAACCTCCGAACAAGGGAACCCCCCAAAAGCACGAGCATAACTCCCGAATAAGGG
>KK906476.1:680-13849 GCA_000696445.1 Aquilaria agallochum
GGATGGGCATTTTCCTCCCTCTGAGAAAACACAAAACAGGCAAGACACTTGATCCCTTAGTGTTCTTCCTCTACTCTCACTCAGAAAGCTGACTTGGGCGTCGGAGGGTCCCCCCCGGAAAAGCAAACCGGGGACCTCCTAACCTCTCCTTTGAGCTTTTCAGGCACACCCAGCTGGGAAACCAGAGCTCCAGGCGCTCGCCTCCTCAGGAAGTCTCTCCACCTGTCAACATGACAACAAACGAAGATGCTTTGGGGCATCAATGAGGGTACCAGAAGGACTCAGAAAAATAGGGGTTAGAGACTCCCTGGAGTGTGTTTCCTGGGGAAGAGCCTCCGACGCCTAAGTCAGTATTTGGGAAATAAGGAGCTGAGAGTGGAGAGCAAAGAGTAGAGAGTTCTCTATCTTTCTTACCAAGGTTACTCCCGGGTATTTATAGGAGGGCCTAGGGAGCAGGCCGTTTGGCACAACCCATTTAGATCATGACATGTGTTCAGTCAGATGCGATTCGTACCTCTATAGATGGGTATCTCCTGCTAGCCCTAGCCTGTTCTGGCTAGAGGTTATGGCCATGGGGGAGGTTTTCATGTCAGGGGCGTGGGTGAGGTCCCTGTGTTAGAGGCTCTTTAACCATTTTTGTCGTCTCTTCGTGAGACCCCTTTAGTGTATAAGGCTTCTTTGGAATAGGAGGTCCCCTTCAGTCCAATATTATGACCGAGGGCTGCTGGGGGAACCCCTTCGGTAGAGTGGGGTAGCTTTAGAACACACTATTCCTTATCGAGGATGGTGATATTCTTTTTCGAACTTGCTGAGTCTTCCCTTCCGAGGGTGGTAGTGCACAACCTTTCCAAGGTCAGTCCCGCTATTCCCCGAGGACAGTGGTGGGTTACTGAGGTCAGGGTATCAAAGATAGTGTGGGCCCCTATTTCACGAGGTTGGTTTCCCGTCCTTTTCGAGGGTGGTGCTGGTTTTTCCTGAGGGTGGTGCTCACTAGACAACCTGGGAATTCTAAGTGTAATAGCCCTTTGGCTATCACATGCACCCCTCGAAAAGCCAAAGTTGCATCTGTGGTATTCGAGCTTTTGCAAGTGTCTCATGGGACTATGGTAGATTATTGATGTCTCAGCAAATATTAGCTGACCTTTGTATCGAGGTTACCTTCTTCAGTGAAGGTTCCTCTTCAGCTTAGAACACCTCTTCTAACCGAGGTAGTAGTAAGAGCTTTTGGTGTTCCCCAGGTTACTTTTTCATCCATAATGTATACTTGTCTCTTGGGTTTTTTATTGCCTTCCAGTGAATCATCACATCTTCTGGACAGACAAACGCGTTTCCTCAGGAAAGACCAGCCTAGGTCTGGCAACTATCAGGAGGCGTGCCAGACCTCATCAAGGACCACATAAGGCCCTTCCCAGTTTGCATGAAGTACTCCGTGAGATGGTCTTCGGGGCTCAAACTCAGCCTTTCGGAGAACAAGGTCTCCCTTCCTGATTCCTTTTCGCCTGACATGCAAGTTCACAGCTATAGCTACCCTTTGCTGAAAACCTTTTCTTCTGAGCTCGGCCACTTCCCTGTGTTCCTCAATTAGGTCGAGATAAGTTCTTAGCCCGAGGTCATTCCCTTCTTTATCGAACAGTTATACCCTGATGGATGGCTGGACCACCGCTATATGAAAATGGCCACTGTGCCGAAGATGAGTGAGAAAGGTGTTTCACCTGTGGCTCTTCAGGGTGTTGTCCGATAGCTCCATAGTACGCTAGGAAGTTCTCCTGGCCATTTTCCTTTTGCTTCCTTCAATCTCTTTTTCAAATTGTCCTTTATGGTTCTGTTAGACACCTCTACCTGTCTGTTACTCTAGGATGGGCTACCGGGGAGAAGTGCATTTTTATCCCGAGGTAGGTAGTGAACTCTTGGAATCCCATGTCAACAAACTGGGAACCATTGTCGGCCACTATCACCCTCGGTATGCCGAACTTGCATACGATGTTCTTCTAGACAAATTTTTGTATGTCCTTCTCCGAAATGGTTGTCAGGGGCTCTACTTCTATCCATTTGGTGAAGTAATCTACTGCGACCACGCAGAACTTCACTCCCCCGGGTGCAGTTAGGAGAGGCCTGATAAGGTCAATACCACATCCTAGGAAGGGACAAGGGTAGTTAGCAGAAGTTATCATTTCTGAAGGCAGCCTCTGAATGTTGGCTTGTCTTTGGCAGTTGTCACATCTCTGAACAAACTATCTCGCGTCCTTTCTTATGGTGGGCCAGAATTACCCCTAGAGGAGTAGTACTCTTGCCAGGGCGTCAGTTCCTATGTGGGAACCATAGGCCCCCTCGTGGACTTCTTTGAGGACTGTCTCTACGTCCTTTTCGCTGACACACCTTTGCAGCGGACTCGCATACCCCTGTCAGTATAACTCTTCTCTGATTAGGAAATATCATCTTGAACACCTTCACGCTTTTGCTGCTTCGTGAGGGTCTTCGGGAGCTCCGAGGTTGTGAGATACTTTTTTATGGGATTTTTCAATCCTCTTTCTGGGGTTGCTATGCTCAGGTGACATAGTACTTCAGTGGACTATTTTGACTTGGCTAGAGTATCTGCTTCAGTACTGTCTTGGCGAGGCACGTTCTCAATGTGTACTGTGTCAAACTCTTGGATGAGTTTTGATACAAGCTCGTGATACTTTGCCAAAGTTTGGTCCTTTGCGCTATAGTCCCCTACCATCTGTCGGACCACTAGCTGAGAGTCACTGTGGTCCTTTAGGTTCCTCACGCCAATTCTTTTAGCAAGGTGCAAACCTACTATAAGGGCTTCATTTTCTGCCATATTGTTTGTGACGTTAAACCCAAACTTGATGGCCTTCATAACTTCCATACCTTCGGGACCACGAAGAATTACTCCAGCTCCTTGATGTTCGGAGCTGGAGATCCCGTTGACAAATAGAGTCCACTCGGGTTCATTATTCCCGGGGTTGGGTTGACTTTTTTCGGTCATGGGTACCTCGACAATGAAATCTGCCAATGCTTGAGCTTTTATCACCTTCCTCGGTTCGTAGGTGATATCATATTCATTGAGCTCGATGCACCACTTCGAAAGCCTTCCCAAGTGGTCTACCTTCTTCATGATATCTCGAAGAGGCAGGTTACTTCAGACAATAATGGGGTGGCCTTGGAAATAAGGACGTAGCCTTCTTCTTGCAAGCACCAGGGCATAAATAGCCTTTTGTGGCAAAGGGTACCTGACTTTGGCACCATGTAGGGATTTGCTCACATAATATACTAGCCATTGCTTTGCCCCCTCTTCCTTCACAAGGACCGAACTTACCGTCTTTTCGGTGATGGCAAGGTATAGTATGAGGGGTTCCCCTTCCTGTGGCTGCCGAAGTCTCGGCAGACGAGTTAGGTAGACTTTAAGCTCTTCCTAGGCCTTTTGGCAGTCTTCATTCCAAGGATGCACCTCGGTTCCGAGATCACCACCATTTTTTGCTGCCTTGGTGAGGACCTTCAAGAATGGTCAGCAGCGATCGCCATATCTGGAGATGAATCTGCTGAGGGACACGATTCTCCCTGTGAGTCTTTAAACATCCTTAGTCGTTGTAGGAGTTCGAAATCCCAGTAGGGCCTTGACCTTTTCTGGATTGGCGTTGATACCTCTCTCCGACACCATAAATCCGAGGAACTTACCCGCGTTCACCCTGAACACGCATTTTTCGGGGTTGAGACGGATTCCAAAGGTCCTCAGTTGGTGGAATGTTTCCTCTAACTCTGTGATATGACTACTAGGCAGTTTGCTCTTAACTATCATATCATCGATGTAGACTTCTATGTTTATCCCGATTTGGGAGTTGAAGACCCTGTTCATCAACCTTTGGTACGTGGCTCCTGCATTCTTAAGCCCGAAGGGCAATCTAATATAGCAGTATTGATGGCTGAGGTGCCCATCACTGGTCGAGCTCTCAGACTCGACGGAGTACCGACCTCGACAGAGGAAAACTATCAGCCGAGGTCGGAAGGATAAAATGACCCCCTGGCCTTATGTCGGGAATTCGCCTCCTTAAGGAGAGGTAGGACCGACCTCGGCAAAACAATCAGGCCTTCTTCAGAAGCAGAAGTATCCTTCAGAGGAACCATCCTCAGGAAATGTACTACTACAAACGTTAGAGTAACCTCGGGGAGTACGAACAGAGCATTCAAGGAGCCTCTGACACCTCTCCATAAAGTCACCCTCCAAGTACGTTCTGACACGCTACCACTGGAGCACGCCATCACAAGGACACCTTGACATGACACTCTCAGAATGCCTAGGCTTCTAGCCNAGGTAAGAAGAAAGTTCTCTTGCCATACACAAAAGAGCACATAATCTAGTTACCTACAAGTGTTGACTTGGGCGTCGGAGGCTCCTCCCCGGAAATACACTCTGGGGACCTCCTAACCTGTGTTTTCTAGAGCATTTCAGGTATCCTCCACTGGGGAATGTCCTCTCAAGATGCTCTCCTTCGTCAGAAGTCCTCCTTACCCGCACAATGGCACACGACGAAGCTGCCGTATGCCACCAATTGGCGCCNAGGACAAAGGGGTTTCAAGACCCCCCCTCGCACCCGAGACTCAGCAGGCGGCCACTCTGCCTGTGGCAGAAACTTCTATGATGGAGGACGATCGTCCCATAATGGTAACGATGAGCTTCCTACGGGATTTCCAGCATTCTATCATTGCCAAAATCACTCAGCAGCTCGACTAGAGGTTGTCGCAACCTCCACCAGCTCAAAGGGCCTCACCCCCAACCATTCATCGGGAAAGGAGCTCGCGATCTACTCATCAGAGTTCAGGGAGTAGAGACTCTCTTGATGCATATTCAACAGACAGTGAACTCATTGAGGTCCGCCTAGCCAGAAGGGGAGCCTCAAAAGAAACCAGGGCCTCCTGGCAAATGGGCGTGTCCCCTTACCAGAGGTCCCCCTCTCCCCCTCGCTGGAGTCGTTCCCCAAGGCGAAGGAGAAATTCGCCACTACCAGCGAACACACGGTGGCAGGAAGGAACCAGCACTGCCATCCTTATGGAAAGGATCCTGGGAAGGCTGGAAAAGGTCAAGAAATAGATCTCCCGGAAACCAGTTTGGTCCCGGTTGTCCGACTCCTACACAGGAGAGGAGTCGCCTTTCGTACGCGAGGTAGTAGAGGCGCCAATGCCCAATGATTTCAGGGTACCTCACCTGGAAACGTATGATGGGTGAAGTGACCTCTAGGCGCACCTGACAAAATACAAGCGAAGTATGGTGCTGCAGGGCACAGACGATGCCACACTCTATAAATGCTTTGAGGTAACATTCTCAGGACCAGCAACAGCGTGGTATAGCTCTTTGCCCCAGGGAAGTTTGATAAGCTTTCAAGAACTATCTACTGCTTTCACCCAACAGTTTATTGGTAGTAGGCCAATTGCCAAAATGCCAATGCAAATGTTTGACATAGCCCAGAGAGAAGGGGAGACCATCCGCGATTATGTGGAAAGATTTAATAGAGAAGCACTGAGCGTACCAAACTTTCGGCAAGAAATTCGTATCCTCGCAATGGTCAGGGGACTGCGGAGAAACTCCCAGCTGTTCTACGAGTTCTCCAAGGACCCCCCAGAAACACTTGGGGAGTTTTACAGGAGGGCCGAACAACACATGACGGCCGAAGAACTCCGAATGGGAGGACCTAAAGGCGAACACCCTCGCACCGAAGGGCCTAGTCATCAGCTGCGCCAGTAGAACGAGGCAGAGCATCTCGAAGGTAAAGAGGAAAGAGGCCCGTAGCATTCACTCCCCTGAACACCACAAGAGCCAGTATTCTGATGGCGCTAGAAAGGCAAGGAACCACAGTCCCAAGGCCAAAGGCCATGGCCCCGGAGAATAAAAGGAATATGAACAAATTTTGTCAATTTCACCGGGATCATGGCCATGACACTGAAGCCTGTTTCCAGTTGAAGAAGTACATCGAGCCCCTGATCAAACAGGGTCAACTCCGACGATACTTGCGGATGCCTTCTGCAAAGGGGAGAAAGGAAGAGCAGAGGAGAGCAGACGATGAAGAGTATGACTCTGGTAGACGGCGGGACCGGAGTCCCCGAAAAAGTCTGCCATCCTCGGCAGGGGTTATCCAAACATCACCACTAGGATACCCTCGGCCGAAAGAAAAAGAAAAATGAGGGAAGTCTCCATCATGGAGTACGGGAACTCCCCGCGAAGGCTCACCCGTAGGAATGGGTCTGTAGTAAAGTTCCCTCACGATGATCCCCTCCTTGTCATGGCAAGGATAGGAAACTGGGATGTCAAAAGAGACCTCCTCGACGATGGCTCAAACACCGACGTCATTTTTTCTCATCTGCTGGGAAAATTAGACATTTCAAAAAGTGATCTTAGCCCAGTCAGTTCCCCCACCTTTGGCGTCGGACCATCAGAACTTCCGATCCTCGGGTACATCGACCTGCCCGTAATACTGAAAGGGGTCTTACCCCAGAGCAAAGAAGAGTTAATCGCCTCCGGCAGAACAAAATTTATAGTCATTGATGTACCATCAGCATACAACGCCATTCTTGGAAGGCAAACTCAGGGCAATTTTCACATACGACCAGACGTAAGATACCTGACAGTCACCTTCGCCACTGAAGACAGAGATGCCGAAATCTTCATAGATCAGGCCGAGGTTAGAAAAGTCTTCACAAGGGCCAGACAAAGCCCAGCCAAGATCCACGTACAAACTTCGGCAGAGGAAAAAATGGTCCTGGTAAATGAAAGGCAGCAGCAGAGGAGATGGAAAGCCTCGAAGAAGCAGAAATGAAAGATGTAGAATTGATCCCCAGCCGAAACACCCGAATATGGAAAAAACTGGCCGAATGGGACAAAAAAAGTCTTGTATCCTTTTTATGCAGGAACAAAGATCTGTTTGCTTATTCGCCGAAGGATATGCCTGGGTTGACCCTGGCATAATCCACCACAATCTTAGAGCACAACCGCACGTCAGACTAGTTCGGCGGAAGAAACGGAATCTATCAGCTCACAAAAATTCCTTCGTCAAAGCCGAAGTTAATCGCCTCATGGAGGCCAGGGTAATAAGGGAAGTAAAATACCCCGAATGGCTCAGCAATGTGGTTATAGCCACAAAAAAGGGTAGTGAAAAGCTCCGAATGTGCATCGACTTCTGAAACTTGAACGATGCATGTCCAAAAGACCCTTACCCATTGCCGGCCATAGATCAGCTGGTAGATGCAACTGCCGAGTACGGACTGCTCAGCTTCCTCGACGCCTTCAGCGGGTATCACCAGATCAGAATGAACCCTGAGGATGAGGAAAAAATGGCCTTTGTCACAGAAATAGGTACCTACTGCTATGTTAGAATGCCCTTCGGGCTCAAAAACGCAGGGGCCACCTTCCAAAGACTGATGAACAAGGTATTTGATGCACAGATTGGTAGGAACATGGAAGTGTACATCGATGATATGATAGTCAAGAGCAAAGTGCCTGGTAATCATATCACCGACTTAACCGAAACTTTCCAATGACTTCGGGAGTTCGGCATACGCCTTAATCCCGAAAAGTGTGTGTTCGGAGTAAACGCAGGAAAATTTCTCGGGTTTATGGTATCAGAAAGGGGAACAGACGCTAACCCTGAGAAAGTAAAAGCCCTGCTAAATTTTCGAACACCTACGTCTATCAAAGACGTATAGAGGCTTACCGAGAGGATCACCTCCCTAAGTAGATTCATCTCCAGGTATGGTGACCGATGTCGCCCATTTTTCAAAGTACTCACCAAAGTCTCACCAAATCCAAAAGCATCCATGGAATACAAAATGCCAGAAAGCCTGGGAAGAGCTCAAAAGCTATTTGACCCGCCTCCCAACACTCCGGCAACCTCGAGAGGGAGAGACTCTCATTCTCTACCTCGCAGTCACTGAAAAGACGGTAAGTTCCGTCTTGGTGAAAGAAGAAGGTGGGAAACAATGGCCAGTGTATTACGTTAGCAAGTCCCTACATGGCGTCGAGATGAGATACCCATTGCTCCAAAAAGCTATCTACGCATTAATACTCGCGGGAAAGAGATTGCGACCCTACTTCCAAGGACATGCCATCACCGTTCAAAGTAACTTGCCCCTACGAGATGTAATGAAAAAAGTGGAGCATTCAGGAAGACTGTCAAAATGGTGCATCGAGCTCGATGAATACGACATTACTTATGAGCCTAAAAGGGCGATAAAGGCTCAGGCATTAGCAAACTTCATCGCCGAAATCCCTGAGATCGAAAAAACTGAAGCACTCGCGAAAGGTGAAACAAAGACTGATCCAGAATGGAAGCTCTACATAGATGGAGCATCAGGTACAGAACATCAAGGAGCTGGAATAGTCCTTCAGGGCCCCGAAGGCATGGAAGCTTCTGAAGCAATCAAATTCGGTTTTAATGTTACCAATAACATTGCCGAATACGAAGCCCTCATAACCGGACTGAAAATGGACAGAAAAGTAGGCGTAAAAAACCTTATGGCCCACAGTGATTCACAGTTAATAGTCCGACAGACGAATGGAGAGTACGCAGCAAAGGACCCAATTTTGGCTAAGTATCATGACCTTGTTCAGAAACTCATTGAGAATTTCGACTCAGTGCGCATCAAGAACGTGCCCCGAAGGGATAATACCCAAGCTGATGCCTTGGCCAAATCCAGGGAACCTACCGAAGTACTAAAACATCCCAGAACGGAGTCAATGTGCATAGAAACCTCGGGGAAGGGATGGCAAGGCTCCCTCAAGAAATATTTAGCAACTTTGGAGCTTCCCAAGGACCCTAAAGAAGCCACAAAAATACGAAAGTGTGCAGGAAGGTACTACCTCATTGGGGAAGAACTGTACAGACAAGGGCATGCAAGCCCTCTACAAAAATGTGTAGGCGAGGATGATGTCAGAATAATACTTGAAGAGGTCCACGAAGGAGTGTGTGGTTCCCATATAGGAATAGATGCCCTCACTGGGGTAATACTCCGCTAAGGATACTTTTGGCCTACTTTAAGGAAGGACGCAAGGCCGTTCATCCGAAGATGTGACAACTGCCAAAGGCATGCCAACATCCAAAAGCTACCCTCGAAAAAAATAAATGCAACGGACTATCCCTACCCCTTCGCCATATGGGCATTGATCTTATCGAACCTCTCCCAAGCGCTCCCAGCGGGGTAAAGTTTTGCATCGTCGCGGTAAACTATTTCACTAAGTGGATAGAGGCAGAGCCACTGGCATCAATCTTGGCAAAGGATGCTCAAAAGTTCGTATGGAAGAACATTATATGTGAATTTGGCATTCCGAGGGTAATAGTGGTCGATAACGGGACTCAGTTCATAGACAAGGGGTTCCGAGAACTCATGGAGGACCTCGGTATCAAAATGCATTTTGCCCGGTGGCCTATCCTCAGAGTAATGGGCAGGTCGAGGTATCTAACAGAACAATAAAAGATGGCTAAAGAAAAGGCTAAAAGAGGGAAAAGGGAAATGGCCAGGAGAACTCCCAAGCGTGCTATGGAGCTATCGCACAACTCCTCGAAGAGCCACAGGAGAGACTCCTTTCTCGCTCGTATATGGGACTGAGGCCATTATTCCCATTGAAGTCATGCAGCCCTTGGTAAGAGTACAGGTGTTCGATGAAGGAGGAAATTGTTAGGCACCTCCTAAGTGCTTGGCTTAGGCCAAGAAAAACCAAAGAAAGTAAGAGAAAACAAAAAGGGGGAAGTAAGAGGAGCCATGGAGATTGGTATAGTGACTTATGTGCAAAACTGGAGACTTTCAGGACTTAATTGCACATAGAAAATGTACTATGGGAAAGCTGACAGAAAACAGAGAAATGGGACTAAATTGTGCACTAAGTTATGTGGTACAATTGAAACTATAAACTTAAGGATGGCATTGTTGGCCATGCAAAATTCTATGATGGCTAGTGCAAGACTAGACCATTTGTGGGAGACAACAATGATTACTAGTCAAAATCTTGTCTTCCACTAAGTGTACTATTCACTAGTTAACTAAACAAACTAACTAGTTTGTTGTTTAGTTATGGCCGGTTTTACAATGTGGAGTGTGGGTGTGTACTTGTGTGCTTTGGTGTTTCTATGTGCATGCTAACCCCATTTATGATTTATTTGACATAGTTATCTATCTTGTATATGTATATGCTTGTTTTTCTTGTCTTGGTGTTTGTTTTGCAGGTTGAGCTATCTAATGGGAGGTTAAGCTTTGAGTGATTACTCAGCTTAACTAAATAGACTCAATATGAGTTGTATGTGTTTTAAGTGAATCCTACTGAGTTATACTCATTGCCCATCCTTTATTTTTCAGGCAAGGATATTCGGCCTGAGTAGTGTTTGCTTGCTTGTGCTTGTGTTTGCACTAACTTTGCTTGTTTTACAAGGTATGTGCCAATGTGTGCTTGGCTTAGCATTTTGGTTTCATTACAAGTCTTATTCTTAGTTGGCCGAGACTTATAACTTAAGTTTGCAGGCTGTAGAGTGGGAACTGTCTAGGAGAAGCATGGATACCTGGACCTTAGCTCTGATTGTGGTTTTCACCTTTATGACCATGAACATGGCCATAGGTCTAGTGCTGCAGTGTGTACTTCTATATGGGATTTTGAAGGTTTTGTTTGACCATTAGGAGTATGGTCTTGGTATGTAATAANGTTATTATTTGAAACCTTGCTTGTTGTGCAAGTTAGGGGTTTTGGGCCTTGCCCTTGCTGCAAGTTGTTAATGGACCTTTGTTAAAGCCACCTAGGCCACCTCCCAGGCCTTTTAACTTAAGAAAATAAGACTTAAAAGTTGCCTTTGATTGCTAGGCCGAGAGCTAGGAACCTAATTATGAAGTTGGGCTTGTGAGCTAGTTTAGGAACTTTTAGGCCAGGGCCTGAGTGAGGTGTGACAGGCTTTGTTTGGTATCAGCGCCTGCTTTATTACTACAATCAGAGCTAGCCTAGACAGTTTTCCCTTTTAGGGCTAACTTAAATAAGACTTGTATTATTTGGATATATGTGAATATCTACAATTGAAAGTGCAGGATGAGAACCAGGGGCAGGGACAAAGATTCCCTGAGACAAGAACAGGGAACTGCAGCCCATGATGTTGAGGGCTTGCCAGAAAATGTGCCTGAGACCCAGGCAGAAGAAATGGGTCATAATGGGGCTTAAGAGCCCACTGCCAGGTACCAAGCACCTAGACCAAGCAGAGATAGACAAGAAAGAATGGAAGTTATGCTGGAGTCACTACATGCCACTGTGGCTCAGTTAGTGTTGGTAATGCAATCCTTGGCTAGAGGCCAAGCCCAGAATCAGGAAGAAGTGGAACTAGTAGAAGCAGTAGGTAGGAGAACAAGGAGGCCTAGAAAAGAGCCAGTGGGTTATGATCAATCCAGCAGAGCTGGAGGAAACCAAGAAAAGGAAGAGGCAGATGAGGAGAGGAGACATCCTAGGGCCAAGAGGTTGAGGTCAGAGGTAAGGCAGGAGCCCAGAATTGAGGAGGAAGAGGAGCATGATAGCCCAGATATTGAGGAGAGAGATGCATACATATACTGTAGAGGGACTGAACCCTCTACTGAGGAGACCACAGTAAGAAGCAGGTCAAGCAGATCATCTAAAGAAAAGTCCATTAGCAGGGAGGAGAGTAGGAGCAGGCATAGGAAAGGAGGACTGAAAGAGGGCCAGTTGGAGGGGTTTCTGGCACTGAAACCTCCAGTCTTCAGAGGAGGATGTGACCCAAAGGAGGCAAAGTTCTGGGTATACCAGTTAGAGAAAATACTGGAAAGGATGGAGGTGACTTCCACACAGAGAGTATTGCTGGCCACTTTCAGACTGGAGGGGAATGCTGAGCTCTGGTGGAGAGCAGTACAGAGAAGTTACCAGGAGAAGAACTAGAGGAGACCTCCAGACAGGAGGAGAGCTATGAGGTGGGCTGATTTTCTTAGAGTCTTCAGACAGCAGTATGTTAGTGAAGCACAAAGAGACCAGAAGCAGGTTGAATTTGATCAACTGGAGCAGGGGAACCTTAGTGTGCTGAAGTATGAGTAGAGGTTCAATAGTTTGATTAGGTATGCCCCTCAGTATGAAGGACAGGAGGAGCTGAGAACTAAAAGGTTCATCAGAGGGCTGAGACCAGAACTGAGGCAGATCCTCAGGGCAATTGGGGCCAGAGACTACTACACAATCATGCAGAGTGCATTGGCTCTGGAACAGGAATTCCAGGAACAATTCAAAAGTGGCCCTGGAAGTGGTAGTGGAACAAAGAAGGGCCAAACATCAAAAAGGCCGAGAGAAGAGAGAGATGCAGGAGGAGGCAGAAAGGAAAACAGGAAGGACAGAGGGCCACAGTTACAGCAGTATGGTCCTCAGTGCAGCATTTGTGGGAAGTTCCATGGCAACAAGCCATGCTTTAAATCTTCCACAGGGTGCCATAGGTGTGGAGCCCCAGACCATTGGGTGAAGGATTGCCCAAAAAGGGGTGAAGGCAACAAGAGATTGCTGGGAACTTTTAGTCCCAGAGGACCTAGGGGGCAGCTACCCATGCCCCAACTGAGGACTCAGGGGCCAGGCCAGGGGAGAAGGCCAGCACCTAGAATTCCTCAAGAGCAGAGAAGGCCTGGTACTCTTCCAGGAAGGGTGTTTCAACTGGAATCTTCCAGGAGAGGGCAAGAAACACCAGAGACTGAGAATGCTGAGAGAGAGACTAGTCAGCAAAAGACTAGCAGAAGGGCTTTAAAAGGTACAATTTACCTTAATGACAAATTAGTATCTGTTCTATTTGATACTGGAGATTCATTGTCTATAATAGCCACAAGCTTGGTTAAGGCCGTGAATCTAGAAGTAAAGTATGTGGACAACATGTACTTGGTAAGAACAGTTGGCAATGAAATTTTGTTTGCCTACTACATGGCAGAAAACTGTGAGATACAGATAGGCAAGCTGAAACTGAGAACTAACCTCATAGTGTTGGAGACACATGGCTATGATGTGATTTTGGGCATGAACTGGTTAGAAGAGAATCGAGTCATTATAGATTGTCAGGCCAGACATTTATTATTGCCTGGTGGGATAGTATATGATTTGAGTAAGCCCTTAGAGTTGGCTATGGACTGCCACATAAAAGTGCTGGAGATAACAACTCCAGAAGGTGAGCAGGATT
>KK906478.1:0-13471 GCA_000696445.1 Aquilaria agallochum
TTGTGGAATTTTGTCGAGAAACAGCTCAACAAAATCATCACTTGTATGCTAAATGTAATCAGCTATGTGAAATACTATTACCCCATACACCGATGCCATACATCCGGTTCTTTCAATAATTTCATGTGGAACCAAAACTTATATTATACCAACAATTAGATTTAAAGAGACATATATTTATAGAGATTACAAAAACTTGTAGATTGAATCAAGTTAAATTTTTTTGTTCATGATTTCCACGATTGAGACATTTAATCTGTTCATGACAACTTCTCTAATGCTGTAAACAGTGTGAGCACTTACTCTGGTCTGGTGTAAATGAATTTGCACTCAAACAAAAGTTTTAGGACAGTTAAAAGTTGTCAGAGAAATTTTTAAATCCTTATAATATCGATTTTTTTTTCCATTTCTTCTCATGGTCCCCCTTTTTTTTTTTACCAATTTTTTTTTCATTTTTCTTTTATTAAGTTAATTGTTAAATTGTTATTGGATTAATATAAATTAAACACAATTTTTGTGATTCGGTTATATCTTTTTATTATTAATGATTAAATTTTGTAGCATGAATTATTTATTTCAAAAACTCTATGATTTAACAAAGTAATTTGGTCCATAATTACTGAAATTGAAATTAAATTAAACTTTTGAAATAAATTTTTTATCAATATTAAAAATTAGAATTTGAGTTGATAAGAGATTAAGCATTTAGCTATTTATTTTTTAATGAGAAAAAATATTTATTGTTTCAAAAAATGTACAACATTATGTTTCACAGTGTTATGAAGAATTTTTTATTAAACATTACAAATTCTAATTAATTCACGTAAATTTATGAAGAATTTTTTTATTATTTATTACAAAAAAATTATTTTAATATTAAATTCATAATATACAAAATGCAAATAAAAAATAACCTCGTGCTATTGTCTTGACTGGCCTCCTTGTAGCGTGTCTACAGTCCACATGTGGACGAAACGTATTACGTAAGTGGTTATGTCATCAAGCGAAACATGGAGAGATATGTAGGCACGTATCTAGAAAACAATGATCTTATTCGGGTAAATTGCTCCTATGACTCTTAATATTTAATGATTGTACCATTTTAGGCCCTAACTTGGATTTTATATATAAATAACCATTAACCGGTACCATTTTAGGCCCTAATCCTGATTTTTTACATAAAAAATCATTAACCTCATTCAAATGTTCCATTTTGCACCTTTTATGGATAGAAACTTTAGGGTGGATGGAATATGTCATGTGGCATGCCAGCGTAGATCAATTGTCATGGATGATGTGGAAAAGTAAGAAAAATTTTAAAAATTAAAAAAAAAAAAAAGAGAATCAGATGGATTCTTTGGCTACCGCTGCCCTGCCTCCACACCACAACTCGTTGCCCTATCATTTCCCCTACCCTGTTGCCTCATCGCCCTATCACTCCCATTGCCCCACTACTGCGTCACAGCTCGTTGTTCTTGTTGTTTCCACAATTATCCTCTCTTCACAAACTACCACCACTGCCGAGACCCGATTCGAATAGACCACTACCTTTCCATGAACTCCAATTTCACCCCAATTTGAAGAACAAACCTCCTCTTACATCCATTAATGGGCCGAATTTAGGGGCTTGGGCTTAGGGAGTGAGGCAGTTGCGGCGAACGGCGAACTAATTTTCCTTTTAGTTTGTATGATTGACAGAGGGATGGGAATGGCAATGACGCGGGCTTCTCATGTACAAGGGTGTCAGGGGCTTAAGGTGGTGAGGCAGTAGGCGAAGTGAGGTTGGCAAGATAGGACTGTCAATGGCAGGAGACTGGAAGCATCGACTAACAATGGTGAAACCTTAAGGGTGGTGGTAAACAGGTGGGGAAGTTTAGGGTTTCTTGGGATGAGGATGGTGAAATGGGGCTAAGGGTGCAGTTTTACCCTTTTTTAAGAAAACTTAAGGTTTGCTAATTTATTTGTTGTGTTATGTGGCAAATTGTCCACCTTGTCATGCCATGTAGCATTTTTCATCCACACTAATATTTTTTATTCACAAAAGATCTAAAATGGAACACTTTAATGAGGTAGGGATTTTTTATGTACAAACTTGAGGTTAGAGTCTAAAAATTATACAAGAATTAAAGATTATGGACTATAGATGCAATTTACCTGATCTTATTTTTACTCACCTTTTAAGGTTAAAATCCATTTGTAGTCTCTTAGCTTTTTTGTTTGTCCTAAAGTGGCCTATTACCTATAAAAGTGTCTCTTAAAGCCCCATATCTCATAATGCATGTCCAATCAGAATCCCTTCCGTCAATTTTGTCCTTTTATCTTAGACAGAACTTAATGATCTAACGCCTTCTGGGTGGATGTGGCAGTCTAGAGTGTCAAATGATATATTCATTCATGACAATAAATGACTGTATTGGAAGTTAAAGAAACTTAAGAGTAAAAAGTAATACAAACACATAATCTTGAGATTTAAAAAGGAGATTAGCCAAAATTTATTATCTTCCCCAAATCTTCTCTGTTGGCACGATTCACAGCAGTGTTTTCCGTTTTCCATGTTCACATAATCATCAAACCAAGAGTGGTCATATTTTGATTAGTTTATGCCATTTTTTCAAGCTGTATCATGGCCCTCTAAAACAAATCTTTCACAATAACCAAAGACTTAAAACTAGGGAAAGATCGCGGGAGCAGCTGTAGGCTTTCATCGGAAACAATCATCCTCTTCAACGGGAGCTCCTTTAGATCTGATCCAACTCTACGCCTGTGCTTCGATCCATGGGTGAAGGAGACCACCCCAATCATGCGGCACCAAACTGAAGTCTGCGAAATACGGCTTTCCTTTCAGCGTCAACGAGTTCACCATTGGAAACTTCGCGATCAGCCATCCCTAGTCAATGATGTTGCAATTTCCGAATGACAACTCACTGTCGGCTGAACCTTTCGATTCTGTACCATTAAATCATTCATCTTTCTGGCTCTTCTCCCTGAAAATACGAACTTTCCTGGGAATCTCATGAACAGAGAAAATTATTAGATGGGATTCCGCTACAGGAGACCAGATCTACAACTTCAAGCTTAAAACCATTCCTAAAATGGCCCTTCACATATCTCTTCAAGATCTGAGCCGTAAGAAGAAAACTTTAGAAAAACTCAAAATTTCTTGAAAAAATAATGGCTATGCATGTAAAATCTCCAATTTCTATCACACTTTAGAAATAATAAAAGTCTGAAATTTATAAGAAAAATACAAGTTCATCTAAATTAAAAAGTTTTTCTTCATGCTTGGTCGTTTCTGGGGAAGAAGATTGAAAGCTCACCAGAGATAATTTGGGAAAACAATGAATTTAGACTAATTAATATTTTAAGTCTTTAAAATTATATGCTTGTGTCAATTTTAGTTTGAAGATTTTTGTTCTTTCAACATAATTATTTGTTATTATAAAATAGAATGTCACAAAACATTTTGTACTATTACGACGATCTAAAAGGTACCACATCATCAAGTTCCATTTAAGATAATGGAGAAAATGATGAAAAAGACTCGAGAAGGACGTGCGTTACAAGATAAATGAATTTAAGAGACACATTTAGATGTAAGGGACTATTTTAGGACAAACACAAAAGCTAAAGGATTGATAATGGGAAGTATAGTAATGGACTTTTATTCATGCAATATATTACATAAGAATCTCAGAGGTGGGCGTCGGGTTGATTCGACCCGGGACCGGCTGGGCTTGGGTCTGGGTCATGTAGGACCAGGCCTAGGCGGGGCTGTCTCGAGTCTATCCCAGAAGGGTTCGAGGTAGGTTAGCAGGTTTTCAACTTTTTTAAAAAATTGAAAAAAATAATAAATTATATATGTAATAAATATATTTAGGGAAAAATACTACATCCAGTGTAAGTTTTATTAAGTAAAAAAGCCAAACGACACTTACAAATAATCGAAACGGGCCTTATATTTTCAAATGGCAAAAACGTTCCAAAAATGATAAAAAAAAAACACTATGATCTGTGATTAACAACATAGTTAGATCAAATACAAATTATATATATGAAGAAAAACAAAAAGTTTCAATTTTCTTCATCGGATATTATCTTGTCATCGAAACTCTTTTGGTCTTGCTTCCGGAGTGCTGCGAGGCCCCAATCTCTGTTGCATATGCATACTTCCACCACCTCGGGCATCAATCTTGATTGTTTCTCCGATATCACTTATTTTCCTACACTAAATGCTGACTCGGATGCTATGGTGGAGATTGGAATGACAAGAATCTCTTGTGCGATTTTCTATAAGATTGAAAACCTTGGTCTCTTTTGTTTTTACCACTTCAATATGTCAACGTCGCTTGGCTCGAACGATGTGTTACGATAGTCATTGACCTCAGTTATTCCTGATATCATTGGTTGGGGACACTTCCGCATTTGGGAGGGCTGAGTTGAATCTTGATGAGATTAATCTCATTGGAAGATTGATCTCATTGGAGGCTTGGTTTGAGGAGCTTTGGATCTTACCTTATCCGAATGCTGCTCACAATATAACTTGTACAAAAAATGCAAGTACTCGAAAGCAGTAGCAGACATAGCCAAAACATTTATATGAATGGAAGATTGATCTCATTGGAGGCTTGGTTTGAGGAGCTTTGGATCTTACCTTATCCGAATGCTGCTCACAATATAACTTGTACAAAAAATGCAAGTACTCGAAAGCAGTAGCAGACATAGCTAAAACATTTATATGAGACATTTTTAAATAAGTATGTTAGATGTCTTCAAACAATGTAGTTATGCCCGTTAATTTGACATATGGGTCAAGCAAAGAAGCAACTAAGAAGATAGGTGAAATGTTTTCGAAATACTGAAGCCACTTAGCCCGCATGGCTTCAACAGTCGATTTCAACAACTCATCATCTTTAAATCAATGTAAAGCATATGTAATGTTCACTAAATGAAACAAAACTTGATAAATGGTTGGGTAGTAAACACCAGAAAAAACTTCAGTAGCCTCATAAAAAAACTTAAGCAATTCACTAGTTTTAGAACATTTATCCCATACTTCAGTGGAAAGGAATTCACAACCTATCTTTAAGTTCATGAAATGTGTTAACAAATTTGCATACAGGTATACATCTTACAATATCAAATATGTGAAGTTCCAGCGGGTTAGACAATCCAATTTAAACCATTTCCAAGAAAATGGTTTTTTATTTTTAAAGCAAAATATTTTAAATTCATGAAACACACCAGGCCTTGATTTCAAAAAACGCCAATAAGATTCGAATATGTACAATTTCATTTTGGAGAACTTCTAAACTTTTTTGCACATAAAGGTTCAAAATATGACACATGTATCTAACGTGAAAGAATATATCATTAAGAGGTGGTTTTAATGCTTGGCTTAAAAGATGAGCGGCAACATTATTGTTTGAAGTATTATCAAATGAAATGCACAATACTTTGTCAACACAAAAATAATCACATAAAGTTTCTAAGATGCAATTGAATATGTGATAGCCAGTATGATTAGTTTCAATAACCCTAAATGACAAAATTCGTTTTTGTATGACTCAATTAGAATCAATCCAATGAGAAGTAACACAATAAAATGATTGATCTACAAGTGATATTCACATGTCAGAAGTAAATGCCGCACAATGATCAAGAGCAGAAAAATAGGCTTATAAATTTAATTTTCTTGCTTCAAATAGTTTAAAGTTTTTCTTTTTAGCAGTTTTTCTAAATAATTTTTTAAATGCAGGATTTAATTTTGATTTAATTCAGGATTCTAAATGCACATCTTAAGCTTGTGAAAAAAGGTTTTTCAATAAGCATAATCCAATTCATCATGCATTCTCTTCAAGATTGCTCGTTAAAATGAAATATACCTGACCCCTCAGCGCCGGTTGTACTCTCAAGTTGTATTTATCCTCCAAAATTAGTCGTGACACTGGGGAGAACATTAAGATGTTGATTTTCAATGTGGCACTTTAATGTTCCGGTGCCAGATTTTTTTTTTTGCACAAACTTTTTCTAGCAATGTTTGCATTTTCCGTACCTTGACTCTCCTTTATGTACGAGCTCATAGTGTTCCTAAACCCAAGCAGTTAGTCTCGAGAATTTACCTTGTCCTTGAATTTTTTCTATAGTGGGTCAATGACTTGTTGGCGTCAGTCGTGTTGATGGATTCTCGGCCGCTGTAGCATCCAACTCTTTAACATCATCATCTGATAATTGATCGTCAAGACCTTAATCGTAATTCATCATATCGATTCTAGCATTATCGTCGTACAACTTTTCAATTGAAATGCCTTTATCGGCCGGTTGAGAACAACAATGGAACAAGCCTTGGAGGCCGGTGGTGCAAGAAGATAAAGTCTCTATCAACTTGCCCTTTTTTTTTTAAGCCATGACTAACAAACTAATAGTAATGATTAATGCAAAATTAATAGGAGATTATGAAGATATTAGGTGGAGATTAGTAAGAAATTTGGAGGAGATTAGCAAAAAAGCTTAAACACTTAAGAGAATATAGTAGAGGAAGAAGAGAGATTGAGTTTTGGTGTGAGGGTAGAGTGAAAATGGCATTGGTATTTATATGAGAAGATAAAAAATTATTTGGACAAAAAAGTCCTTCAAATTTAGTTGTTGGGAGGGGTGAAAGTGGAATTTTGGGGTAAAAATGGAGCAAAAACCCATTGGAGGACTTAATGTGCAATTTAACCCTTTTTTTTTTTTTTTGAATTTTTTCTACCGAAGTCGTTGGAGAAACGTTGGGCAATGGTTAGGTCCAAACTGGATCAGTCGATCTCAGTCTAAGCCCATTCTGGGTACTGGGTCGGCCCTGTTCTACTTCACTCATCCTTTTCCTTCAGGCCCATATCTGGCCCACTTTTTTTTGGGCTTCTGGTGGTCCATGCCGGGCGGGTTTGACTAGTGGGGCGTCCCAATTTAAGCCGGTTCAAATTGGCCAATATCCCACCTTTACCTAAGATCCATCCATCACCGTTCATGATTTACCTGAAAATGTAAGCATTCAACAACTAATTGGGCATATAGTTAAATTAAGAAGTTCGAGGATTATTTGGAAGCAGTGAAACTATTATATGTTTTTTTTCTCTCACTATTACATGTTTTTTAATATAGGTAAAGGGACAATGATTGGCTAAAATCTGAAGCCTCATAAACTATTGAAAGAAAAATGAAATAAAATTGAGCAAGAATACACAAGAATATAATAAGCCTCATTATACACTATATATCTCCTTAAGTTTTGTTAAACTTATACTTACTACAGTTGTTATCTTAAAATAAGACTTTTTCACTGTCTTTTTCTAATATAGTTCATTGTTAAAAGAAGACATTATTCCATAAATAAAGAAAAATTAATAATTTTAGTTTTTAACTAAGCCAAAATGCGCATATAGTCCTTCAATTGGACAAACTCGAACGAGTTAGTCCTTTTAGTTTCACTCAGTGCGAGTTAGTCCTCTAACTTTACAAATTTAACGTTTTAGTCCATAAAGTTTGCTAAACTAAACAAGTTAGTCCATATTCTAACGGACGAAGTCCAGTTAGGCAAGGGTCTGACTTAACACCGCCTGTTAGTGAATAGGTAGATGAAAAACGAACATAGGTAGCGGCGATAGAGGGATTCAAGTATGATGCGACCTCTGCCACATTGAAGCCATCAAGCAAGAAACTAGAAATCGGTGATAGAGGCAGCATGATGGAGGCATGCCTTTGTGATTAAGGGGCAAAGGATGGTGATTCGGAGAAGATTGATTCAATAGAGGGCGGCAATTCGGGAGATGTGAAATCAATGCGAGACAGGAGATTCAGTGATCATTTCAGGAAATGTAGATCGATGGAGAAGGGAGACAAGACCGATGCGATGGTACGAGAAGCAAGAGTGATGGTGAGGGGAATATGGGGGTTGGTCAAAATGGGCAAGAGAGCGTTGAGAGCGACGAAAATCAATAGGCACAAAAGCGTTGAGGGCGATGAATGGGTGAGATTGGATATGGGCATCAGATTTCCAGGCGGTTGATGAAGAAACAACAGTCAACTTCCGAGCGGTATTGTTTGTGAATCAGCGGCGCGTTTTGGTCTTTGTTTCTCATCAAACCCAGTTCATCAACGCCCCCCAAGCCCCATGTCACATCAGCAACACATAAATTTTCCATCCAACTTTGACTAACTCGCAAATTTTTGCTAAGTTGAGGGACTAACATGAATTGAATCAAAGATAAAGGACTAACTTGTTCGAATAGGCCAAGTAGAATGACCATATCAGCATTTTGGCCATTTAACTGTATGGTAACTATATATCAAAAATTGTTGGGAAAAAATTCTCCAATCACAAATCACGCGCAATAGAATAACAAACACGAGACAAACATGCAAATTTAATGTGGTTCGACTCTTAACTAGCCTACATCCACAGATGAAATAAATCTACTAGAACAAAATATAGACATTTACAGTAGAATTATGCTTTTAGTGCTCACACTGGCCTATGAATCCCATACACACTACTAAT
Source organism: Aquilaria agallochum (assembly GCA_000696445.1). NCBI lineage: Eukaryota > Viridiplantae > Streptophyta > Magnoliopsida > Malvales > Thymelaeaceae > Aquilaria > Aquilaria agallochum. Next base: position 8,537 of record KK906478.1, read on the forward strand.
AACCTCAATATCTTATTCTCACATAATTACATGATATGAGAATCATAAAAAATTTATTGTCCTTTTCCTTTTTGGCCTCCGACCCACTCATCCATTCTGAAACCCTTACATCTTGACTCTTCACAACAATTGGCTTTTTTCTCATCACCCAAATCCTAACACAACAAACATTTTCACAGGCCACACACAAACCCAAACCTTAATAAAATAGAAAAACAAAATCCTAAAAAAATTGAAAAACTATTACCAAATCTTAACTAATATCAAAATCCTTAACCTTATTAAATTTGAGCCAACAAACCCAACAATCTCCACATTAGCTCAAATTCTTCACCATGAACACGAACACCACGAAAACATGATCACGATCATAGATATGAATACCACGAACATCGCCAAAATATGAACACAATAATGAATGCAAATGAGTACGAACAACATGAATATAACTACAAACAACAAACACCACCAAGACACGAACAACAAGTAACCGAAACAACCAGGAACCGAACATCACAGACATAAGCACACATGAAAAAAATCTTCAATCTTTAAACATGTACTGAGCCATTGATACCACGCTGCAACTACTGTTTAATATCCCAAGAACCATTTCCTAGGGCTTCACCAAACAATCCAAAGACTCCAACATGCCAAGCATTGAACTATACACTACATTATTGTATGAACATACTATAAGCTCCACCATATAAAAAATGCACCGCACGATCCACCATGCTAGGATCGAACCACAAACTCTGATACCACTTGTTGGGAAAAAAATTCCCTAATTGCCAATTACGCACAGTGAAATAACAAACATGAGGTAAAAGCACACAAATTTAATGTGGTTTGACTCTTAACTAGCCTACATTCACGAATGAGAGAAATTCACTCAAATAAAATATAGAGATTGCAGCAGAAGTATGTTTTTAGTGCTAACGCTGGCCTATGGATCCTCTATATATTATTGATAACTCCAATATTTTATCTTCACACATTTATATGATATGAGAATCGTAAAAGGCTTCTCGTCCTAACTCTCTTCAGTATCCGAACCTCTCATCCCTTCTAAAACCCTCACATGTTGTCTCTTCACAACAATTGTTTTTCCCTCATCACCCAAAACCTAACACAACAAACATTTTTATAGGCTACACACAAACTCAAACCTCAACAAAATAGGAAAGCCAAATCCTAAACAAATAAGAAAACTAATACCAAATCCTAAACAAAATTAAAATTCTTAACCTTATTGAGTTTGAACCAACAAACCCAACAAAAAATTAATAATAACTAGTGCCAAACAAGGTAGGGAAGTATGAGTTTTGAAACCTTAAAAAATAAGCGTGATTCTGTCTATACTATAGAGATAAGTGAGTTAACCATGTGAGTAGAAAAAATGATACACACATGACTTTTATATCTTCGGTTGGCTGTCATTTTAAGTTGAATCTATTGATTAAAAAAATTTAATCTAAATTAAACGTTAACTATATATGCTTCAATAAATTTATAAATTTGAACTGTCTTAAGTTAAGTCCCTAATTTTATTACTTCATATACTATTTAAGTAGAGAATAGTTTTTTCCCTATTGCTAATTAGATAAGAGGAGTCAAAATGTAGGGTTGGAAAGACCCTTAAGATGGAAGAATAGATACACCATTTGTTGAAATTATGTTGAGGAATGTGTAACGAGTCCAACTTGTTTTTGTATCAATTTTTAATTGGCTTTATAAAAATCTTTACCATTAATTCCAAGTTACATGTGTTATCTCATTGTATTTAAATTTTCTCCTCCAAATCCAACGTCATCTCTATGGCTCTTATCCACCAGTCGTTAACTTTAACATGAAATAACAAAATTAGTCTTCCAATCTGATGGCTCTTTAAAAATAACAGATTTTGTTTTTAACATTTCCCAACAATAACTTTATACCCTAAATTTTCATATCAGACAATAACACCATCCATCCTTCTTTAACCTCAGACACATACGCACAAGAATAACATGGAAATTAAAAATAAAAAAATTAATCTTCAATTCCCCATTTTTTCATTATAAACCAAAACCATGTTAATGAAAAATAAAATAAAATAAAATAAAATTTATTTTATTACTTTTCTTCTCTATGTAAGTTTAATTTATTTATTGTCTCTTTCTTTGGTGAATGCTAGCTAGTTAAAAAGGAAATGCATAGTTTAACGTGGAAAGTAAGGAATAAAACAAATAAAATTGTTTACTCTTTAAATTTATTATTCTTTTTATCTGCTCCTTTCACGTGATATATGTTTTGCCAAGAAAATAAAAAAGAAGGGTTAGCTATATATCGTTGTTCAACAGCATATGTATAAAGATGTAGTGTAGCCTAGAAAATGCATGTTGCAAAATGGAGGTGTCTGGTTTTAAGCAGTAACATTGGAGTCTAATTCTGAAGGTGGGGTAAACAATGTAACTTTAACCAAACCTCAGGGTTGTTTTTGTTAATAATCCAAGTTTAATGGCCAGTGGCTATTTGTGGTAAGAAATGTTACCTGCATTTTATGAGAGCTGCAGCAGTATGGTTTGGAAGTGGGACAGTTTGGTATCTGCAAAAGGGTTTTGTGAGGTTGATGTATGGCTTCATGTTGTGGGCTTGACAAGTGACGTGATTTCGCAAACAACATTTGGAAGTAGCTATGAAGAAGGAAAGAGGATTTTCCAACTTCAAGAAGAACAGGCTGGCCTCATAGTTAAAGCGGTACAGTCAGCCTATATTCCAGGATGGAGGTAGCTTTTCACTTTCATTTCTGGCATTGTTGGAATGGTTTGTTATAATCATTATATATTTTTCTTGTGTGCTTAGTTGAAGGTGTTGTTCATTGTCTGTGTTGAAGGCTCCTTCCTACCAAGTTAAACAAGATATTATTAACAAAAGAGAGAAAACAATAAGAAAGGGTGAGGCAGCTAAGGATGACTTACTTGGTATCCTCCTAGAATCCAATTATAGAGAGATCAGAGAGCATGGAGATAACAAAAACAGCCGAATGAGTCTTGAAGATGTGATAAAGGAATGTAAGCTTTTCTACTTTGTTGGGCAGGAGACTACATCGGTGCTGCTGGTCTAGACTTTGGTTTTGTTGGCGAAGCACTCGAGCTGGCAAGCAAAAGCAAGCGAGAAAGTTGCCAATGTCTTTGGCAATGGTAAACCAATAGAGCACGATGGCTTGAATTGCCTAAAAATTGTAAGTTGCCTTCAAACTACTAAAGAAAATTATTTTCAAACACATAATTTTAAAGATATTTCAAGCTTGATCACTTTCTGGGATCAGTAAATTGGTTTAGTGCCAATGCATCTGATCTGATAATAATAATACCGCTACAGAGGTTGTCAAATATGTTGTACTATCAGTTAACCCAATAGTGCATTTTTCCGCAATAAACCGTAATTTCTTTTGGAGGGCAAGAGGCCACATTAGAGATTTTTGTTATTGAGCTGGTCTGGTTTATTGATTGACTGCTTCCAGGGAACCGTGAATTTTAAGTCACTGGCTCACTACTTTTACAGCAAAACCGAGTCTGCTAATGTGTTATGAACTGATAGGATAGTAACCTCCTATTGACATGAATTTGTTGAAGCTTAAATGGCACTGGATTAGTAATACAGAAATGTGAGGCATGTTGCAAGAGGGTACACATAGAAACTAGCATATTTGTATTTACATGAGGTTGATGGTTTAGGTCCAAAGAATTCAGTTTAGATTTGAAAACTGTTTGTGCTCCAACACTTTAAATTATCTCCATTACCTATGTAGCAAAGTAGGACTGCAAAAAGTTATTCTGCATGTTTGAACCTGTCCTATGCTAATCGAGCAGTGCTTTAAAGGAATCATTGAGTTCTTACTCTAACTCAAAAGTTTAAAATCCCCAGGTTTCAATGATTTTGTACGAGGTGTTAAGGCTCTACCCGCCTGTAAATAATATAGTATGAACTGTTCACAAAGAGACCAAACTTGGAGATTTGTTGGTACCGGCTGGGACATAGGTAGCAGTGCCAATAATCCTTATGCACCATGACCCTGAGCTTTGGGGTAAGGGCACCAAAGAGTTCCAACTAGAGAGGTTTGCAGAAGGAAGGCAACAAACAACCAAGTTTTATACATGCCCTTTGGATGGGGACCAAGGATTTGTATTAGGCAGAACTTTGCTCTCCTGGAAGCTAAAATGGCTCTGGCTATGATTCTTCAGAACTTCTCCTTCAAATAACACATTTTTCAACTTCAAACATTTTTAATCACTAATTTTCACAAATTTTAACAAAGCTAAAACAGAGTTCTTTTACCTCTAATAATCATGCATACCTAGATTTTTTGCCAACATTCTTTGCTCATTTTCTTCTCATTGTTAACCGTTCTTGATCCTTGAAAGCTTCTATGCCTGTTAATTTTCTATAATTTTCTTCTCTAGATCAAATGGAATTTTGTTTTTATTATCAGAAACCTAAACCCAAGCTTTCTTGCTTGATCCTCTTCTATTTTTGGCGGGATGAGATACCTAGGTTAATGCCATGTAATCATCCCTCGTCATCTTTCTGTTTACACGTGTGTCGAATTAATGATCAATGGGTGAATTGGACCATTTAAAAATAGGGCGAATTTCAAAAAACCCCCTGAGGTTTAGTGAATACTTCACTTACCCCCCTCCTGTTTGGAAATTCTCCCCTTTACCCCTTAGGTTTAAGACGAATTTCAAAAAATCCCCTGAGGTTTAGTGAATACTTCACTTACCCCATCCTGTTTGGAAATTCTCCACTTTAGCCCTTAAGTTTAATAGATCCTTCACTTACCCCCTTCCATAATATTGTAAATAATTTTAATTTACTTACAATGCTCAATTATTATTTAATTAAAATTATAGTCTTTCTAGAATTGTAAATTTTTATAGTAATAAATCA
>KK906480.1:2227-16024 GCA_000696445.1 Aquilaria agallochum
CCGCGAAGATATGTGCCAACTTGGGAGTCAGCAATATCCTCGGGTCAACGACGTCCATCTCCAGCCTTCCCCGAGCCCATTTGGTCGGAACATGCGACCAGGCCTCCTCCTTCTTCAGAAAAAAGAACTTTTGTTGCCACCCTCGGCAGCTATCCTTGTTGGCAAAGGTGAACTTATATTTTTTGCTCCCTGATCCCCGAGGTAGCATAAAGTAGAAGCCACCCTTTGGGACCACGAATAGCTTATAGTACTGCAGAAAGATAATGAAGTGGGGTTCTATTTTGAAAACGCCACACATACAGAGGAAGGTGTTAAAATAGCAATACGAGTTCGGCGGAAGCTGATTTACGGCAATGCCATAGAATTGGCAAAAGTCGCAAATCATCTTCGGCGGAGGGTACCGAAGTCCGGCCTTCAGCTGGGCTCGGAAAACGGTAACCTCGTCACTACGGTTTGAAAAACTGTATTGGTTAGAACATGGCAACCTCGTAGTGGCATAGGAGGGAAGGAAGAATTTCTTCTTCCATTTCTCTAGTTTTTCAAAAGTGGTGCAGCAAGGGTGAGAAAGAAGAGGCTGCCAGCTCTCGGGAATAGGCATGATTGGCTGAAAAACGAGTTCAGAAAAAGGAAAAAAATGAGTTCGGAAAAGCTTGGAAAAGCAAAAATCAGAGGACTCTGGAGATAAAAAACCCACCGAATGATTTGCCAAAATCTGGATTTGAAGATGCCGTCGTGAAAGGTGGCCGGAAAAAACTCTGTTAAACAGCACCACCGCGAAACGCAAGGAAGAAGGCAAGAGCAGTTGAAAGACAGAGGAGAGCAAAAGGAGAAGCAAAAGGGGTTATGAAGGAACAAGAGTATATATAGGCCGAGGGGGGATAAGCGAAACGGCGTCATAAGTGCTGCACGAAGGCGAAGAGTCACCATAACTACTTACTAAGCATAAAAAGTCGCGCCCGCTGTAACCGATGCAACCCCAGCCAATAAAAAGCAGCCACGTGTCAGTCGTCGCCCTAAAAGGGGGACACGCTTTTTGACAGATAGCGCGCCGCTCCAGATTGACATGCCTGGTTACGAGACGCGACGTTTCACAGACCTACAAAAGTAAAGAAGTAGGTTACCTCGGAGACACCGAAAGACAGCCTATGTTTGGACAACCCGTGTCTTCGGACAAAAGGTGCATCTTCGGCAAGAGTGCTATACCCAAGGCCCCGAAAGTACTCCCTTTGAAAGTTGACAAACCGAAGTTCCCACTTTGGCTTTCTGGAGGGGGCTTGTGATAGCCGAAGGACTACTTCCTCTCACAGTGCGTACTACCTGCCGAAAGTGTGATCAGGAAGCTTGGCGTCATCCGAAAGAGACACTATCACTGACCTCGGAAGGAACGAAGCCAAGCACCCCGAATTTGGGACTTCAGCAAGGACGCCAGGGATCGCAAAGATGGTGCCGGCTTCCTCGGGGGACCGAACGAATCGCCTTCGGATACAGAGAATTAGCTATTGCAAACAGAAGAGAATCTCCTGAAGGTGGAACCTCCGAACAAGGGAGCCCCCCGAAAGCGCGAGCATAACTCCCGAAGAAGGGTGACCGTGCCAAAGAGCGACCTCGCCCAGAGGACCTCGGGAGTACGGCATGAGCATTTAAGGAGCCTCTGACATGTCGCCCACAGACGCTACATGTCGCCTCAAATGGCGATCTGACACGCCGACGCCGTCCAGGTCTTGTCACGACCTGTCTCGGTTCAAGGCTCAAGGAGCCTGCCATCGGCTACTCGCCCCCTACGCCCAGAAACTCAGAGAACATCCGACCGAACACGTGTCGCCATCTGAACGGGCTGGGCTCTTCTATAAATACCGGGGAACAGACCCTAGCAAACGGTTCGACTCCTCCTCCACGAGAAAACATAGGCAAGCCCACTAAAGCCCCTAGTGCTTCCCCCTTACCTTCTCAGGAAACTAACTTGGGCGTCGGAGGCTCCTCCCTGGGAAAGCACCCCGGGGACCTCCTAATCCTCTTCTTTGAGCTTTTCAGGCACACTCCCCTGGGAAACATCAACTCCAGACGCTCTCCCTCATAGGAAGTCCTCCCAGAAGTCACTATGTCTTCCAGGGAAGATGTACCTGGGCATCACAAGGATGCACAAATTTCACAAAAATCCTAAGCATTTTAAATGGAACAATATTAGAGTAGATAGGATTAAGTGAAACTAATTCAGTAGCAAACTTATTTTTGCATGTATATGCACAACAATGCATGAAATTTGTGAATGGGATGTGACATAAAACAAAGGACTCAACATACCTCCTTAAAAGGCTGAATTTAAAACCAGAATTTTGACTTAAAATAAAAACTTTCAGGTTTGGACATAAAACAAAAAGATCAATGCTAAAAACTTTGTGTAATGCATGTGTCGTGGCAAAAGAATGCTTGCTGGAAATTAAAGATTGAAACACAAAAATGGACTGAACATGAATGTGAATCAAAGAAGTATGTAATGCATGTGTAAAAACAAATTTATGCATGAAAAATTCCAAAGAAGTAGATTTAACATGAGGCAAAACAAAACAATGTGAGATGGATACAAAACAATCAAAATAAAAAACAAAAGACATCAAAACAGATTTTTCTTTAGAGAAACTCAAGCAATTCCAAAGAGGATTTGACAAAACCAAAGAATTAGAAGCTTTAAAACCATATTTTGTCAAAGTTTCATGCTTACTTCCTTCTCTTAATCTAGTTTCATGAAAACCATTTGTCAAAATAACATTGCAAGCAAATACACATTCTTTGAGATTTTCATGTAAAACCACATCAAATCTACATGTAAAGAAGAAATACATTACAGTGGTTGGACTTAGTCTCCATGTATCTTCCTTTGGTATAGGAACTACAAAATTTTCACCTTCGCACTCAATGGCTTCGGGTGGAGTTGCAACAATTTCATCCCCTTGAACTATAGGATAAGAAACAATGTTAGGGAAACTTTTGCATATGAAATCAGTAGGCCTTACCTCAAATTATTCCTTCTCAACCTCCTTTCTTGGTTTGATGCATGAGACATGACTTGGAATATTTGGAACACCAACTTATTGGATAGGCAGCAATTCACTTGATTCTTGAAGTTCATATTCACTTAATTCCTGGAAAGAAGACAACACAACACTAGAAGAAGACTCCATTATGTCAGATAAAAGTATGGCTTCTTTGTAGGTTTTTCTCTCTTCACTCGGCTTAGGTTCATTGCACTCTTGTCTTCTCTCAACTTTACACTCAATTTCTTCTCTCGTGAACTTTCTACTCTTCTTCCCCTCATGTTCACTCTTCTTACTTAATCCATCGGTTGTTCTCTCGGCTTTCCCCTCATCACTCTTGCCCTCAACTTTCCCCTCTTTTTCTTTTCTCTCAACCTCACTTTGAAGTTTTCTTTGATCCTCCAACACTTGTTATGGTGAAAGTGGTACAAGCATGATTGACTTTCCTTGTTGCTGCTAAGACAAGTCTCCTTTTGTGGCCTCCACGTTTGGTTCATGCTCCTCTCCATGTGGAAATTCCTCCTTGAGACATCTTGGATGCCTTTGCTCTCTTGATGATCCTCTCAGCCTTGGTGGCATGATGAAGCAAATCCTCCATGTTGACATAAGGCACCATCTCCACTTCGTTGGCAATCTCAGGATTGAGACCGTTAATGAATCTATCAATGGTGGTCTCCTCATCTTCCATGATGTTGGCTCGGGTCAAGGTCATCTCTAAGTCTTTGTGGTACTCTTCCACACTCCTTTGGCCTTGCACTAGCTTTTGAAGCTTTAGGCATTGATCTTTAGTATAGTAGCTAGGCACAAATCTCCTCATCATCAAGGCTTTAAGGGCTCTCTATGTGTGTATGGGTTCCTCCTCATTCCTTCTCCTAAAAGTAACATCCTGATTCCACCATACAAGAGCATAATTAATGAACTTTATGGTAGCCAATTTAACCTTTTCTTCCTCGAAGTAATGATGGCAATCAAACACCATCTCAATCTTTTGCTCTCACTCCCAATATGCATCAGGATCACTCCTCCCTTGGAAGGATGGAATGGTAAGCTTGATGGAGTTGAGATTGTTGTCTTCCCTTGGCTCACGCTTCCTTGGAAACCCATGGCCATGCCAAACTCTTTCTTCCTCCTCATGTTCTTTTCTCCTTGGACTTCTCCTTGGTTGCAAGATGGGATTAGGTCTCCTTGGCAACCTCAAATCAATGTCCTCAATCCTCCCCACAAGTCTATTGAGAGTTTCTTGAAGTTCTCTCATGGTTGGCTCCTCATTAGGTCTTACTTCCATCCTCCTATCCTCCTGGCCCTCCATACTCCTGAAAAACAAAGATCCTCACAAACACTCACCTCACATGTTTCACTCAAAAGATGAACATTCAAACACTCAATTTGTTAGTGAGATATTGCTATTCAAAGAGTCNTCCTCAAAGCACACAAGAAAACTTGAATTCTTGAAGAACTATTTTGACTCTAAAAGAGGTGGGCTAAACAAGCTTTAAAAGACTCTAGGAAGCTCTTGCAATTGATGATCACAAGAACCACAAAGAAAGCTTTTTGGCTAAAAAACAATAGGATAGGTTTTGGGGCGCAAAATTTCCAATTCATTGAGAAAAACTCCTTTTTGCAAGCTCTTTTCTTTGTTCTTTTCTTTCTCTTTTCTTTCTTCTTCTTCTTCTTTTTTTTTTTTGCTTGCTATTTTGATGCTAAAACAACTTTCTCCTTGAAGTTCCTTACTGCCAAAGACAAAAAGTCAGTTTTTTTATTTGGCCAAAACAAGAAACTATTGAAACTTGCACAATTTTGAAACAACTTTTGATACCGAAACTTCCTGAATTTGGATCCTTCTTTTTTGGGTGTTTTCTTGACTCTAGGATGCTAAAAACAATAAAAACAAGAGAGATTAATATGGTTGGACATGAAATAGAAAGATAAGAAACAAACAAGAACAAACGAATTGAAACCGAGAACACTAGACAACACAGATTGACTTCTTTTTGTTGTTTTTGTGATTTTCGGACTTGAACAAGGATGGAATAAAAAGGACAGACCTGAAACAAGAAGAAAAAGGATTATAATAGAGAATTAAGACATGAAATTACTGGAAAAAAATTGAAAGAAAACCGAACATAAACAAGAACACGAAGATATGTCCTTCAATAGAACTTGTGGCTCTGATACCAACTGATGCGAACCCCGATGGTATAAAGACCATGAAACGTGCCCAAGATATTTTTCAAGCTCCACAAGACATCAAAAAAACTAAGTTTTAAGACCCCCACCCCTACTCAACCTGTGACTAGAAACGAGAAGTATAAGAACACCTAGAACACAAGCACACTTGTGCACCAAGGTAGTCCACAAAGAACCAAAGAGAAATTCTCTCCATAGTAGCAATATTATTCCATGTCAAGCCTATTTTTACAACTAGAATATGTGCCTATTTATAGGCCTAAAATAGGGTAAAAGACTCAGCAAAATTCGCAGCCCAAGTCACCTAGGAAACCTAGTTACAAAGGACTCAAGAAAACCTAGTCAAACTAGGACTCATGTTTAAGGTGTGCAGCGAATTCCATTCATCCTAAGTGACCTAAATCAATTCCATGGCTTAAATAACATCCTAAATAATGTAAATAAACAGGAAAATAAATAAAATACATTACAAAACAAGATTGGCCATAAAAACCCCAAAATAGTCTCCTCGGGTGGTTCTTGCTTGTGTTTTCAACTTCAGGCTGAAATTCGAACTTGATTCAGCCATGATTTCTCAAAATTCAAAGCATGAAAGTTGTAGCTATATTTTTTAGCTTTGAAATGACTCCTAAACCACACAAAACGGACATCTGAATCCAAAGATATGACCAAAATACTGCAACCACTTCTAAACCAGCGATAACTCACAAATCGCGAATTTGAAGCTAAATTGGACCCCCTTAACATGCAAAATGGGTTTCATGATCTGCTTATAATTTGTATCCCCAGATGTTAGCTTTCCAATGAATCAAGAATCACTTAATTCTGATCTGTTTATCTCAAGATATGATTTTTCCACTAGAACATCACCAATCTGTCAACATCCAAGCTTGAAGTGCACTAGTGAGCTCCTTAGCCTTCTTCCTTGTGAATGGTCCATTAGTTATCTTTAATGAATCCTTGCTATCCTTGGTTATGCCTTCTTTGATTGTATCAGGTTGAGACATTAGAAATGGAGAAAACTAGTGAATTGAAACCTGTTGAAGAAGTTATTTATCACATCTGTAAGACCAATGACCATTCCACAAGCAATTGCCCAACTTTGCCTTCTTTCAAAGAATGCTTCCATGAACAGGTCAATACTTTAAACAACTTCTAGAGGCCAACCCAAAATCCACATTCACAAACTTACAATCCTAGTTTGAGGAATCATCTTAACGTTAGTTGGAGAAATGATAATCATGCTCAACCGTCACAGCCATTCCCACACTCAACAGAATTTTAAACAATTTCAAGGATATGCACCTTATGTTGCTCTTTTTAGGAAAAATCTTGAAGAAATATTGCATTTATTCATTTGGAAGCAAGAGTCTATCAATACTCAAACAAGTCAAACCATGATTGATTTAAAAGATACTCTTGCACAATTTGTATCTGCACTCAACATTCAGGAGGAAAGGCAAGTTCTTTCTCAACCACAACCAAATCCCAAAGGTCAAACCATGGATCAAGTGAATTCAATCATTACATTCCAAACCGGTATGGTTTTTGAAAAATTCATTCCTAATCCTTGCGAAGGTGACAATGAGTCAACTTCTAAGAGTAAAAAAAGATTGAATTTATACCAAGTGAAGAACAAATTGAATCTCTACTTGCACCTCCATTTCCTCAAGCATTAATTGTTTCTAAAAATGTGAATCAAAATTCTAAAATTTTTGATATTTTCAAGTAGGTAAAGAATACCCATTTGTTGAATGCAATTAAACAGATACCTTCTTATGCCAAATTTTTGAAGCATTTGTGCACTATTAAAAGAAAACTGAATGTGAAAAAGAAGGCCTTCTTGGCCGAGTAGGTAAGTTTTGTTATTCAAAATAATACTGCTTTAAAATACAAGACTCATGGTTGTCCAACAATTTCATGTTTCATTGGAGAACATAAAATTGAACAAGCATTAATTGATTTTGGGGCTAGTGTAAACTTACTTCCATATTCAGTTTACCAAAAACTAAATTTGGGTGAGTTAAAAACAACCAAGGTAACTCTTTTACTTGCTGACAGATCAATCAAAGTGCCTAGAGGAGTTGTTGAAGATGTGTTAGTCTAAATTTATAAATTCATATATCCTATAGATTTTATTATTTTGGACACACCGCTAGTGGAAATTAAAAATTCAATACCTGTTATTCTGGGATGCCAATTTTTAGCAACTTCTAATGCTTTGATTAATTGTAGGAATAGACCGATAAAGCTGCCATTCGGGAATATGACATTGAACTAAATGTTTTCAACTTGCTTAAGCAACCACCTGAAAAAAAAAAAGATGATAGTGAAGAAGTTTACAACTTTGACACTATTGTGGAAAACTATATCCAAGAAGAGAGCATCTCTAATCCTTTGGAAAATTGTTTGGTTAATTCATTTGAATCGATTATTTAAATGGATCAAGATACTTCTAACATGTGTACACTGCCTAATTCTTCACAGGTAGAAGCAAACACATGTTGGAAACCCAAAGTTGATGAGTTAGGACAACCCAAAGATGAAGAACAAGATAAAATACCCAAACCGGAGTTAAAGCCCTTTCCCAAAGAATTGAAGTATGTATTCCTTAGAGAAAATACTTCTTAGCAAGTGGTAATTTCATCTACCCTCACATTCAAGTAAAAAAGGTGAGTTGATTGAGTTAACTAAGAGACATAAAAGTACAATTGGATGGATATTGAAGGACATAAAGGGCATTAATCCTTTAATTTGTTCACATAGAATAAACTTGGAAGATAATGCTAAATCTTGTTCCCAGTTAAGTAGCAGATACGGTACTCCGTTGCTCTCAAGTTTGTTGTTTCAGTTTCCCATAATAACTGATTTCCTACTCTCTCCCCTCTCTCAATTTCTTCTAAAAAAATGATTTTTTATCTTTTTGCCTTGCGAAAATATTTTCCCTCTCACCAAATAAATGTTCGTAAAATGATTTACCAAGCTAGATGTGAAAGATTAAGAGTTTTGATGCACAAAGGCATTTCCAAAGATGTACGTTAGTTAATTGAAGCTAAGGTCCGTTTGGCTGGTGAAATCCTAAATTCATTTGTGTCCCACATGTCTGGCTTAGGCAAAAGCTCTTATGCCAAAAAGTGAAGAGCAAAAAGGTTACGAGTCTGTCACAAATGTGGTCCATGAACTTGTAATAATAAATGTTTTCTTTAGGGATGGTGTCCGATAATCGAGAAGATAAAATATAATTCTTTAAAAATGGCTTGAGTAAGGATTCGTTGGATGATATTTGATTGACTCTTGAGATGCATTCTTGTGGATTAGTGCAAAATGAACTTCTTGGTTTATAAAGTATTTTCATAAAGAATGAGAGCATTATAGTTTTGGGAATCTAACTTTAAAAGACCTTATTTGCCAGTTTATAAGAAAACTAGATGGGAATCAAATCTATGACTCATAAAAGGCATTGAAGCCATTACTAGACATAAAACCATTGGAAGATGTGAGCCACAATCACAACTACTGTACATTCACGTCATTTTATTTTATTTTTATGTTTTCTCCTTTACATGTCGTCAATCTTAATGAGTTATGAAGCATCGTGGAAGAAAGCCACCCGGACTTGTGGATTTGTTTATTTTGTCTTTTAGTTTTACTATCAGTATTTTCATTATTTTGGTTTAAGTTATTTCAGGGTTTTCATTTTCAATAACTACCATTTCAGGTAATTTCTTATTCACTCTACCTTTGTATATTTTGGCATTAGGGACAATGTCTTAATCTGGTTGGGAGAAGGGATAGTTGACACATGATTTTGTTTCCTTTAGGTTAGGTTTTCTCATGTTGATATTAAAACCATTAGACAAAACCCTTAGTTTATGATGACTGAGTAAAGAGTAATTTTTCATTCTTGAGACACATCCTATTTTGTATGACAGGTATAACATTTTTTTCTTTCAAGCATAAATAGCTTCATGTAGGGACATTTAGCATGAATTTAGGCTGTTTGTTTGCATTTAGGAACCCAACTCATGGAAATATCTTTATTTGATATATATCTTGTAAATTTGAAATGGTTGTTAATTTTTAAAAGTAGTTAAAGTATGTTATTTGTTACCTAAGGAAAATAAATAATCAGTGAGCACTTTAAAGCCCTTAGTGTTTATTAGGTTGTGTAAATTTCTTTGTTGAGAGTGCTTATTTTATGTTTTGAGCTGAATCTTGCTTGGATGAATGACCTTAAGGACCCATGCAAACCCACTTATTGTGTGTAAATTTAAGGAAGAAGATGACATTTTAGGGCTAACCACTTACTAAAATGCTAACTTTGTATGTTATCCCTTAATGAGCCCCTTTGAGCCTTATAGCTGAATTCTTTATTTGAACCCTGTATGTTTAACTACTTCCACTTCATTTTGATCATTTATTATCCTTGGAACTAGTGATGCTTATGTGATTTTAGGCATTAGAGAATTAAAATGAATGTGTTGCTTTCAGCAAAATAAAGAATAAGTGTGTATATGTACTTTAGGATATGTTAGGTTACCTTTCGTCATAATGGAAGGTTTGGGGTAAGTTGAGCTTGAATCACAAAATTGAGTGCATATCATTGGATGGTTGGGTTTTAACGAATTTTAATTTATTATAAAAAAAGGCAAAAGTGAGACTATAAGAAAAACCCCTCGCAAAAATAATGAAAAAAAAATATTAATTAAAAAAACTCTTTGTCTCATGATACTTGACCTCTTTTTCTGGAAATCTTAAAAAAAAAAAAGTTGGTATCTTTCCTTTTCATGTAAAATTATATATGCTCATTCACAAAAAATACCTATGTAAGACCCATGTCAAAGTATAGGTCAAAGATATCTTCTTTTATCTTTTTCTGACAGATGAACACATGATCATGGGGGCAATTTTGGAACAAGGAAGAAATACCATATTTGTGCAAGTCAAAGAATGACAACTATTTTGAAACAAATGGAGTAAAAAAATATTAAAAAAGAGAAAAAAAGAAAAAAAAGTGTTAAATTCAATAGTTTAAAACTCAACCATATTTATTGTCTAAACTCATGTGTTGATATGGAATTGTGTCTTGGAGAAGGCTTAGTAGACTCGGGTTGATATGAGAGACTTTGGGTATTTAATGTTTTAGAAGCCCATATTTATTGTTGATTGTATTACTAGTTCTCTTAAACTTCACCATTAAAAAGCCTCAATCCGATTCTCACCTTCACTGAATCCAGCCTCATTATAGCCTTATATAAATACTATTGGACTTACATTTAGATGTAGTCCTTTTTGGGAATCTAGTAGGGGTGAAGTTGGATCCCCTTGCAAGCTCCGGATTGAGAAACACAAAGTAAGCTGTTCATATACTCACCGTAGAAAGAGTGCAAACACTTAGGGAATCATCATCTACCTTTGTTAACAGGAACTTAACTTTTTCTCCTTTCATTGATTACTTTCAAGTCAAATTTACAAGTGTTATATATTCATAGCATGGTGTGTCATAAGTTGTTAGATTATGTGTTTTGTCTATTCTTCTTACTTTTTTAGGTTGCACTTGTTAAAGACTAGCAAGAACCTAGTTAGGGGGTATATTGAATACTCATAAGTGCACCACTATCAAGAGTTTAAATCATCATTATACACTTTGACTATGATTAGTTTCTTTAATTTGAGCAATTGTTCCACCGGGTTACTATTCACACATATTTACTGTTCATATGTGTATTTTACAACTCATGTATGTATTTACTGTTCATATGCGAGTTACTGTACACCACATTACACTATTTATATGGAGGCTACTGTTCAAATGCGTATTTACTATTCATACGCGGTGTACTATTCAAATATATTAAATAATTTTTTTTAGATGGATAAAATCATTGCTTGGCGATCCTTCACAAGAAAATCATATTTGTAGTTGTAGAAGTCAGAACTAATTGATTCTAAATTCATCTGAAAGCCAAAACATAAGTCTTGAAATCTACTTAATTCCGAGAAACAATTTGGTTATTTTTATTGCCGAAATCTAATTATAAATAAGATTATCTATGCTGCCATGTGCTGAAAAGCAATTTCGGTAAAAAAATAATAACTTGAGTCACAGATGTTGGATTTAAATGATCAAGCTATCATTTCAAAGATAAAGAAGATATCTACAAATCTTGTGCTTTAAAAAAGAGTTGATTGGATGTGTATGGTGGTCAAAAAATTAAAAGAAGTTTAAGCTGCCTTGGTTGAATTGTAATCACCTACCATTTACTATTCCATTTACTATTTCACCTACCCCAAAACTCTATAAATAGGCACCTTGGGGGGAGGGGGAGGATGAATTCAATCTTGTTCCTAGACTATTTTTATGTTCTTGTATCAAAGTTAGCTTTTCTTGTTTAGTTTTGTTCTTGTTTTCAATATTGAAGCTCTGTCCAAATTATTTTCTTCTTTTCTTCCTTTGATCTTTCAATCCATATTCATTTCATCTTTTTATATGTTGTTTACTTTTATTATGGCTAACTAATTTTTTCTTTTGCTAAGGTGAAAAGGAAAAACTTTTGGATAAAGGTTATGGCTAATTTGAATGAATCGCAACATTAATGGTATTTTCTTTCTTAATGGATTTAACTTCCCTCCTTGTTCAGTAGGAGTCTTAATTCATCATTGTTGGATTATTATTACAAAATATACTTGATTCCCTCTATAGAACATGACTATGCTGGCTGTATTGGAATATTGAGTTATTGTGCTAAAAGATTGGCTTGATGGATACTTGAACTCATTAACAAGTGTTAGCATTATAAGATCAATAAAAATTAATACTAACTCATGCCTAAAAATTCTGGAATTTGATTATCAAATTCCTCAAATGGGACCTCCTTTATGTGTGGATCTTAATTCTGTGGTGAGATGGGCTAAAATTAACCATAACTAATATAAGTGAATCCCCCTAACCTTAACTATTTATTTGAATTTGAATTTTAATCCACACTTGTTCACGCCTTGCACCAAAACTTTCTTTATTAAAATCTGCAATTTGTATTTCTTTATTAACTTCCCTATGGTTTGACACTCAGATTCCCAAGATTTTATTACTTGTGATAACCTACACTTGGGTTACAACTGTTAAAGTGCAGCACCAAAGCCCAAGCCCTTCAAGCTTAGGGCACCTTAAGAATGCCTCAATCTCTCAGTTATCATCCTTAAGCCATTCTAAGATGTTTCACAACTGTGGTTGGGTCTAGAACTCCTTCCTAAGTTAGGAATTATGCATTATATAGGTGGGAGCTAAGTGGTGTGGTTAAGGTAGGGTAATGAATAGTTGCTAAGGGGGTTAAGTGCTCAAGTTGTTAAGGGAATACTAAGAGGATTAGAGGGGGTTTCAAATTCTTTGTTGGCCCAAGAGAGAGGTCTTATACCTTCGGGCAATGAAAAGGAAACCTAAGGGGATCCCAATCAAACATTGTGGTTTGGTAAGTAAGCTATTAAGGGGCCCTAAGCTAAGCTCTAAGAGCTCGGCAAGTTAGACCACATAAGGCAGCTACCTTGCACATTAAATTAACGAAAAAAGACAGGTAAGAGGGGAGTAAGTGACAACTTACTCTAAGTAGCTCATCAGAGGAGAGTAATGGTTTACTAATGATTAATTACTCTAAGGTGCCTGTTAGAGGACTTCATAAAGTTGGTTAAGTGCTCGCATAGGATATAATAGCCAGTATCCAAGTACCTTGGCCATAAGAGCTCATGGGAAGTCTAGCACCAATGTGTGTAAGGCAGTCCTAAGTGCATTTGCATGTCCATATTTCATCCATCTATCATCCATGCAATATTTGCTTGTTGTGCTTTGCATGCTTGCATTTGCTTCCCCCTACAGGTGTCGAATCCCTTACTGAGTACTTTTGAACACTCACCCTTTAAGTGCTATGTAGGTGTTAAGCAGACTGGTCAGGCTTAACAGTTGGTAAGGGACAACTGTTAAGGCTATGTTTTTTTGGTTTGAAGGCGCTTTCTAAGTAGAAAACTTTAAGTTTTTAAGCTACTTGTAGCAAAAGCTAGTACTGACCAAAGTGTTTGCCTTTCAGTTTGCGGCCAAGTGAGTACAAAGAAAGTGTGGCTTAACACTTGAAGCTAGCTTACTTGGGTGAAGAGCTAAAGATGGATCTTAGTATATATGTGTTGCTACTTCTAAATGTATGGTATTTTCATACAAACAGATTATCTGTACTAGTGTCCATTGGTGTGTATATCACTAGGGTTACATTTGGGTATATATAAGTTTGAGATGTATGCAATGTTGGGTTTCCGGAGCCAAACAGCTCAGCGGAATTTAACCGAAATCCTCCAGGATCCAAGTGAAACGGGGTAAACCGAGTGTTCGAAAATTTTCATACCTAATTTTAGGTTGAGATCTCTCACTCAACTGTAAAGTTGAATAAAAAAACTTGAACAGTTGACATGTTCAAGCTCTCTTTGGTATCCACACGAGCCTCTTGGGATCACCACGCTTCCACCATGTCCCGGCAGATGCGTTTCTCTTGCACTCGCAGTGCTAGCTTGCGTCCTCCAAGGAATTGCAAGAGAA
>KK906481.1:3394-15469 GCA_000696445.1 Aquilaria agallochum
GAGTTTGGCGAAAGCTGATTTACGGCAATGCCATGGAATTGGCAAAAGTCGCAAATCATCTTCGGAGGAGGATACCGAAGTCCGGCCTTCAGTTGAGCTCGGAAAACGGTAACCCCGTCGCCACGGTTCGAAAAGCTAAATTGGTCCGAACGTGGCAACCGGGTAACGGCGTACGAGGGAAGGAAGAACTTGGTCTTCCATTTTTCTAATTTTTTAGGGGTGGTGCAACAAGGATGAGACAAAAGGGGTTCCCAGCTCTCGGGAACAGGCATGGTTGGCTGAAAAACGATTTCGGAAAAAGGCCAAAAACAACTTCTGCAAAGCTTGAAAAGCAAAAGGCTCTGAAAGTTAAAACCCACCAAATGTTTTGCCGAAATCTGGATTTGAAGACGTCGTCGCGAAAGGTTTCCGGAAAACACCCCGTTAAAAAGGATTGCCGGAAAAAGCAAGAGAAAACGTGAAAAGCAGTTGAGAGCAAAAACAGAAGCAAAAGAGGGTTATGGCGGAACAGGAGTTTATATAGGCCGAGAGGCGAAGGCGAACCGGCGTCATAACTACTCCGCGAAGGTGAACAGTCACCATAATTGCTCAGAGCGCATGAAAAGATGCACCTGCTTTATCGAATATAGTTCCTACCAATAGCAGGCTGCCATGTGTCAGCCATTGCGCCAAAGGGGGGTCACGCCTTCTGACACTCCTACACCTGGGCGCGCCGCTCTAGACTGACACGTCTGGTTACGAGATGCGATGTGGCGCAGATCTACAAAAAGAGAGAGGTAGGTTACCTCGAAGACACCAAGATACAGGTTATGACCGAACAAGCCGGTGTCTTCAGACAAGAGGTCCATCCTCGGCAAAATGGTTATAACCAAGGCCCTGAAAGACTGTATTCAAAAGCTGATAAACCGAAGTATCTACTTCGGCTTTCCAAAGGGGGGCTTGTGATAGCCGAAGGACTATCGCCTCTCTCGCTCCGTGCCTTCTGCCGAAAACAAGGTAACCGGAGATTTAATGTCACCCGAAGGAGACACTATCACTGACCTCGGAAGTAGCAAAGTCAAGACGTGTCGAACTCGGGACTTCGGCTAATACCTCAGGAACTCCAAAAACGTTACCAGCTCCCTGGGGGGACCAAGTGGATCGCCTTCGGAGGCGAAGGTCTAGTTATTCCAAAACAGGAGAATAGTTGGCCCGAAGGTGAAACCCCCAAGCTAGGGGGCTTCCCGAACTAGTGGTACACCGGCTAAAGAAGGACGCCCGTACCAAGGGATGACCTCACCCAGGAAACCTCGGGAGTACGGCAGAAGCATTTAAAGAGCCTCTAACATGTCATCCGTAGGCGCTACACGCCGCCTGGAACGGCGGTCTAACACGTCCACGCCGTCCAGGTCTTGTCATGACCTGTCTCGGACCAAGGCTCGAGGAGCCTGCAAACAGCCACTTGTCCCCTACGCCCGAAGGTATAGGAAAGATCTAACCGAACACGTGTCATGATCTGAACGGACTAAACACTCCTATAAATACCAGGAAACAAACCCTGGCAAGGGACGCTCCAGGACCAAACCCCCTTCTTCTTTGAGAAAACACGAACAGGCAAGGCCACTAGAACCTTTAGTGCTCCCCCTTTACCTTCTCAAGGCACTGACTTGGGCGTCGGAGGCTCCTCCCCGGAAAAACACTCCGGGGACCTCATAACCCTCTCTTCTGGGCTTTTCAGGCGCGCTCCTCTGGGAAATCTGGGCTCCAGGCGTTCCCCCTCCCAGGAAGTCCCTCCAGAAGTCACAATGTCATTTAATGAAGATGCCTTTGGGCATCACCAACAAATCGAGACAAGTAGTGAACCCATAGGAAGTGTTCTTTCATGATTTGATAAAAACTACAATATTTCTAGGTTAATAGTATTCAATTTAGTTAAGTTTAGTCATTTGTTTAAGTTGCTTACATTTCCATCCAACTTTGGTTGTTTAGCTAAAGTTTACTTTAAGTAGTGGTACTTGGCAATCAATTTAATCAATCTTTGTGGGAATGATACTCACTCACTCCATCTACACGTCTACCGTGCACTTGCGGAATAGTGGTTTCAAAATTTAACTACATTGGTCTAGTGGAAGAACTACTTCAAAGGGGTAACTAATTAACCCAAAAAGCATAGTTTAGCAGAAAATTCATGCTTTTCCTAAAAAGATTTTGACAAAATAGTTTTTTTCTAATTATTGTCTGTATATTTGTTTTTGACTTTCAAGGGTAACTAATATTCGTTCTCGATATCTCTTGTTTTTACACTTTCCCTTCAAAATGTTGCTAGAAATCCAAATAATTAGTTATATTATTCTTTTTTAATTCTAAAAAAACCAAAAAGAATTATGAAGTACCATATTATATAATGAAAAACAAAAGCATTAAATTTTTTCATTATAATTATATACTATTATATGGTATAAAGTGAGGGATTTTCGATAGATAGGACATTAATCCTTAATGCAATATATCTTTTTTCTACTCAGAATTTTTTCTTATTATAAATAAGGGGCCTTTGAATGAGGGATAAGAGGAAAGGAAACTCAAAATCGGGTGAATGGTATAGAGTCATGTCCCTTTGCCAACCAAGTTAGGAAGGCAAAACCTCAAATGCTATATTAATTTAAGGTTGTAATTAAAGTCAAACTTGCATTTTTTCACATTGGTATGAGATTTTGTTTTATCAATTTTATTGAATCGTGCTGATAAAGTACTCCATAATTAAGAAAGAACACTACTTTCATAACAGGACAAAGTAAAAGTTCCAACATAGACAATATTTAAAACTTGCATTACTTTGCATACTTTTCAAATTGGGATGACATTTTTATTACAATTTATCTTTTTCTCAAGACAAAACCCTTGTTTAATTGATGTTTTAAGTTATTTAAAACACATTTACCTGACCACAATACATTAAAAATGATTTGTTGACAATTTATTTCAAGTCAAATCTATATTTTTTTTAAACAAAAAACCTATGTCAGAGTGGTTGTTTTCTACTAGTTGCACTTATGATACTACATTGGGTCAAATGAGCCCAAACAAAAGCTCAGAAGATCTCAAAGGCCGAATAGAAGCTGAAGAATACCACTGTAAGGCCTGATATCTCTAGGCCCAATATCAAGTAATGCACAAGATCAAGCCAATTTCTATAGGGATACAATCTTACCCATTAATAAGGAAATCACATAGTATGTTGAGAAGAAATGAAGAACTCTATGTCTTAGGATTATGAAGCCTTCACCATCTCCAATTACAAACAAACTCACATAGTTTACTAACTTGAGTGTTAGAGGACGAACTTCTTGGTCATATAATTCCATTGGCCTCTTACATTGTATTCACTTGCAGAACCAAGTCCCATCATCTAGCCTAAATTAGGGTTTGTTTCTTTTACTTAAATATCATTAATCGAACCACATTAATGGGCTTGTCCAAAATGGGTTAAACCTAGGATATAAAACTTGGGTTGGGCTTATTTACTAGCTTAAGTTATTGAATAGAAAAACAAAAGGAAATGTTTTCCTCTCCTTAATCTGAAACCAATGCATCAAGCTTGCAAACCTCTCCTCATTCCCACCTCTGTTAACAAGCCAGGGCCTTGGATTCGATTACTGAAAGTTGGATCCATTGTTGGGGATCAACTCAGCCTGTCCATTGTTCTCGGCTCCTGATCGGTTAGCCTTTGGACCCTCTGTCCACCACCATCAACCCCCACCCACATAAATATCAAATCTCTCATTGCCATTTTGTTCCCTTGTTACTCCAAAAGAAAAAGATATTAATATGAATGATTTACCAAAAAATACCCAAAAATCATTCTCTCTTCTTCTCCTTTATCTCTTTACATATGAACTGAGAAAAAAAATTCACATTTCATATAATAATGAAAATGAAGAAAAAACAAAACACTACTTAAAAAAACTAGTTTTTCCAACGGCCATTACCAGCGTGTATGTGTTGGAAAATTCAAAATTACTAGCATCTAGCCATTAGAAGCAGGCAATTGGTAAATCAATCATTAAAAGCCATATTACCAACAGTCAAAACTTAAACTGTTGGTAATTTCCTACATAAGCACGTTGGTAACTGTTGGTAATTTCAAATGGTCATAGACCAGATGGGTTTTCCAATGGCCTTAGGTTCTACCAACGTGTAAGCGTTGGTAACTTACCAATGGTTTGGCCATTGGTAAATTACTAATGGGTTAGGCTGTTGGAAACTACTGTTAAAAAAATAAAAATAAAATAAATATTACTTGACAATATATTTTATATATTACAAAAATTATATTTTATATTTACTAAAAATATATTTGTTAGTTTATATTCACAAAAATGATATTTTATAGATTTACAAAATTTAGAATCATAAAATTATATTTTATATTATTACAAAAATATATTCACTAAAACTATATTTTCTATTTACTAAAAAATCAAAAAATTAACAACAATTGAAAATTAAAAAAATACACAATCAACCCACATAAACACAAAATCACAATATTCACAAGATTCATAAAATCAAAAAATTCATCAGAATTTCAAATTTTCAAAAAATAAAAAAATTCTAAAAATATTCAAAATATTCATCAGAACCGCAAAAAAATCCAAATCCATAAAAAAAATACATTCAAAATTCAAAATTTCATCAAATCCACACAAAAATCCATATTCATCATATTTGCACAACAATTCAAACATTTGAAAAATCAGATCTTCATCGACATCATGAACTGCAATTGCGAGTTTGGAATAGCGATGAACAATCGAGGCAGGCATACTACCGAGAGAGGCGAACGACTAATGGCGGACGAACAGTGAGATGGCCGATGAAATGTAGAGAGGGATGCAAACGGTGGTAAGACAGACGATGGAGGGGAACAGCCAAAGGAGGAGAGAAGAGAATATTAAAGTCCTATTACTTCTTTACAGCTTTATACGTAGCCTATTCCCTCTCTACAACCTTAAACGTAGCTTGCTTGACTACCAAGTTACAGTTTCTCTTGGACTCTAAGTCCCAGTTTTCGGATTGTATAAGACCCTGTAAATCTATTGCTCATGTGTGGAATATACAAATTATTTCCCCTTCTACAAATTTACATGGTATTAGAGCGGGCGGCTCCCCTGATCCCAAAATCTTTTCAACCAAGCTTCCGTTGATGATCCTAGTTGACTGAGAATGTCAGACAACAAAAATGGATCGAGCAGCAGTGGAGGAGGCCTTCCGTGTTCTGGGAACGATCCAACATCTCCCTACCACCTTAGCTCCTCCGACTCGCCTGGAATTACTTTAGTGTTCTGCCAGTTGAAGGGAGACAACTACCCCGCATGGCGTTGTGCCATGTTGAATGCATTGCGAGAAAAAAATAAAACATCCTTTGTTGATGGCACAATGGAGAAACCTGGAGATGTTGAGGCAGAGATCAATCTCTGGGAAAAATGTAACTCTATGGTGATCTCGTGGATCTTTAATTCCCTTGCTCCTGAATTGCAAGGAAGTGTTGCCTATGCAAACACCGCTAGAGAGATGTGGCAAGAATTGGAAGACAGGTTCTGACAAGGCAACGCTCCTCGAGTACATGAGTTGAAAAGAGAGTTGACTCTCATGCAACAAAAAGAAATGTCTGTAGTTGTCTACTACACCAAACTGAATGAGCTTTGGGATGAACTCGACACCTACAGCAAGGTTCCTCCATGTACATGCGGCACTGTTAAGGAGATTGTGGCTGAAAGAGAGGACGAGAAGCTGCACCACTTCCTCATGGGATTAAATGATCAATTTAGTATTATCCGATCGCAAATCCTGAATATGGAGCCTCTTCCATCCATTAACAAAACCTATGGCTTTGTAGTAAAAAAAGAAAGGCAGTTAAGCGTAACAACGCTTAGAGCACCTAAACAAAAGTTGCCTTCATAGCAAGAAGAAACACCTTAGAGAGGGAGTCAAATGGACCTTGCAAACACTGTAGGAAGAGTGGTCATGATCCAGAAAAATGTTTCGAGGTCATTAGGTATCCATGGTGGCAAGCAAAGAAAAAAATTGAAGGAAACACCAACAAGCTTGGCAAAAAGGATGGGCGATCTCCAGCAAACAAGGTCAGCACCAGCAATGCCAGTAACAAACAAGATCAAATGCCATTCACTCAGGCTCAAATAAAGCAAATCCTTGGCGATGATCTCGAGGCAAAAACATGAAAGTCATGTGAACTTCGTTGGTAAGCAAAAATCAGATTGGGTGATAGATAGTGGAGCATCTGAACATATGGTTCATCATAATCAGTTGCTTGAAAATATGCAATCTACAAGAAGCTCAAATGTAGTTAAACTGCCAAATGGCACGGACTTGCCTGTGGAGGCTTATGGGGCAATCAGCTTGTCACCCCAGTTAAAGCTGAATGACGTTCTTTTCGTTTCCTCTTTTACATGCAATCTGATATCAGTTAGCAAAATCACTCAACAACTTAACTGTTTAGTGATTCTTCCCTACCTTTTGTGTACTACAGGACCTGACTTCGAGGAAATTGATTGGCAAGGGTGAGATGAAGGATGGCCTATACTACTTTCAGGAGATCAAGACATCATTCATTGCCTCAGCTAACAAGAAAGTTTCCCATGAAATATGGCATCGGCGTTTAGGTCATGCACCATTAGATAAGCTTTCTTCCATTCTATGTCTTTCTGAAGTACCTCCTAAAGACAAAACTGAGCCTTGTGAAGTATGCTTTAGGGAAAAACAAACAAGAAAGTCCTCTGCAAAAAGTTTAAGTAGGTCTGAGTCTGTCTTTGATCTAGTCCACATGGATATATGGGGGCCTTACAAAACTCCTACATTGTCAGGCTCTCATTATTTCCTTACTTTGGTAGATGACCATAGTCATTGTACTTGGACCTATCTTTGAAAAAGAAAGTCTGATGCTTACTCATGCTTTACCTCCTTTTATGCAATGATAAAGAATCGTTTCAATAAAACTGTCCAAACTGTCAGGTGTGATAATGCCCTTGAGTTCAAAGCAGGACCTATGCTATCCTTCTTGCATGAAAAGGGAATATGCCTTCAGACCTCTTGTCTTGAAACCCCTTAACAAAATGGAGTTGTGGAAAGAAAATATAGACACCTATTGGAGGTTACCAGGGCCCTTCGATTTCAGGCTCATTTACCCCTTAAATTCTGGGGGGAGTGCGTACAAATAGCCACATATCTGATAAACCTTACTCCAACCCCAAATCTTTCTGGCAAAACCCCTTTTGAAGTCCTTTTCAAAACCAGTGTCTCTTGAACATTTGAGAGTATTCGACTGCTTATGTTATGTTCACCATCGAACCGATGACAAGTTTGAAGTTAGGTCGAAACCATGTGTCTTCCTAGGTTATCCACCAGGCCAAAAAGGCTACAAGGTGTGTGACATGGAAGCTCAAAAGCTGTTTGTATCTAGAGATGTGGTTTTCTTTGAACATAAATTTCCCTTCCAAGAGTCAAATATGTCACCAACCCAACCACCTCAAGAAGCCACGCACATTGGTACCGAAAATGTGGATGAACAAGAAACAATGCCAAATCATCAAGAGCCACAAACTGAAAATTTTCAAGAATCAGACCTTTCAAACCCTTGTGTCGTCTCAAAAGAAAGCCGACCTCAAAGGTCAAGAAAGCCACCTTCATACCTAAATGAATATGTGTGTGATCTCCCGAATGCATATAAGTCATCTTTCATTACAATTGATGCCAACACAGTTGCCTCAGGTAAGGCATACCCCATCTCGAGTTATCTTTCTCACGCCCAATTGAGTACAGAATACAAAGCTTACATTGCAGCTATCTCCTCTCAAATGGAACCACAAACGTATGCTCAGGCAGTCAAAGATCCCCTTTGGCGAGATGCCATGAAGGCTAAAGAAAAAGCCCTTGAGGACAATGGAACTTGGACTCTTGAGCATCTTCCCGATGGAAAGAAACCAGTTGCCTCAAAATGGGTGTACAGGATAAAGTACAAATCAAATGGAAGCATCGAGCGCTATAAAGCAAGACTTGTAGCTAAAGGGTTTACTAAAAAAGAAGGCATAGACTATGCTGAAACATTCGCACTAGTAGCCAATCTCACATCAGTCAGATGTCTTCTGGCAGTAGCTGCAAAAAAACGCTGGGAACTTCACCAAATGAACGTGCATAACGCCTTCTTGCAAGGAGACCTCTGTGAAGAAATATACATGACTCCCCCTCTAGGGATCCTGAAACCAGGGGATAATCGTGTTTGTAAGTTGAAGAAGTCTCTCTATGGGCTCAAACAGGCTCCAAGGCAATGGTTTGAAAAATTTGCCAACTCTCTCATGAAGTATGGATTTGTGCAATCAACAGCTGACCACTCCTTGTTCATCTTGCAAAAAGGTACCATATTCACTGCCGTGTTGTTGTATGTTGATGATATGGTCATATCAGGTAATGATCATGAAGAGATACAAAGGATAAAGAACTACTTGAATAAGGAGTTTCATATTAAAAGCTTAGGGAAGTTAAGATACTTTCTCGGTCTTGAAGTTGCTAGATCCCTCAAGGGTATTTCTCTTTCTCAGCGTAAATATACACTGGATATTCTTAAGGACGCAGGTATGCTCGGGTGCAAACCTACTCGGGTTCCCCTACAACAACAACACCATTTGGCTTTAAAAGAAGAAAATATGCTGAATGATCCTGGTCCTTATCGAAGATTGATTGACAAATTGATTTATCTTACGATTACTCGCCCGGATATTACTTATTCAGTTAATTTTCTGAGTCAATTTATGCAACAGCCTATTGAAGCTCACCTTGAGGGGGTTATGCATGTTCTTCGATACCTAAAAGGTACATCAGGCCTTGGTTTATTCTTTCCAGCAGAAGGCAAACTAAATGTTCATGCATTTGTTGATTCTGACTGGACAGGATGTCCCACTTCAAGGAAGTCCACTACAGGCTATATCACCTTCCTTGGTGATGCGCCAATATCATGGAAGTCTAAGAAGCAATCTATAGTCTCAAGATCTTCAGCTGAGGCTGAGTACCGTGCCATGGCTTCAGCCACAAGTGAGCTCATATGGTTGAAGGCCTTGCTCAAGGATCTGACGATTCAACAAACCACACCGATGCAACTCCACTGTGACAACATGGCAGCTTTCCATATTGCAAAGAACCCTGTCTTCCATGAGCGCACTAAGCACATTGAAATAGACTGCCATTTCGTTCGAGAGAAAATACAATCCAATGATATTGAAGCAGTCCATGTTGTCAGCAGTCAACAACGAGCAGATGTGCTCACTAAAGCACTAAGTCAAGAGCAATTCGAGTGTCTTACGTCCAAGTTGGGCATTCAGAACATTCATGCACCAACTTGAGAGGGGGTATTAGAGTCCTGTTACTTCTCTACAGCTTTATACGTAGCCTATTCCCTCTCTACAGCCTTAAACATAGCTTGCTTGACTACCAAGTTATAGTTTCTCTTGGACTCTAAGTCCCAGTTTTCGGATTGTATAAGACCTTGTAAATCAATTGCTCTTGTGTGGAATATACAAATTATTTCCCCTTCTACAAATTTACAGAGAACGATAAGGCCGAGAAAGGAGAAAAGAAAACCGCAAGGCAATATTTGCACACCTACTTCGCCGCCTCATCCGCCGTCTCTTCTGGGGGCTAATTCGCCACTTCATCTGCCCGAGGAGGACGGCGGGCAAGCAAGGAGGACGGCCCGACGAAGAGGTGACGATGACAGCCAAGTGAAGGAGTGACGTGGATGGCTAGGAGGATGATGGCTGGGTGAACGAGCGATGAGGTGGAGGGACAACGCGGAGGGACAAGGCAGAGAAAGGCTGTGAAAGAAAGATTAAGGTGAAGGGGATGGGGTATATAGTATATAAATAGTTAGGGTTAGGTTAGAGTTGTGTTACTTTGGGATATGATACATATTATTTCAAATGAAATATATTAAATATATTATTATACATTATGATATATGATATATATGACTTCTTAAAGGATGAGCTTTTATGGGTTATTGTGAGCTTTTATATGATATATATGACAAATAAATATTTATATATGATGTATGTGTGTGTGTGTGTGTCACTATGCTTATTATTATTATTATTATTATTATTATTATTATTATTATTATCATATATATATATATATAATTTATACAAATATGATATATGTGTATATGATATATATGAAATATTTCAAAAGCTCTTGGTGGGCATATGAGACTCCACACCAACAAACAAGTGGTACATAAAAACACTCTTCTAAAGAAAGGTCTTTTAGTCTACT
The DNA here is from genome assembly GCA_000696445.1 of Aquilaria agallochum. Lineage (NCBI taxonomy): Eukaryota > Viridiplantae > Streptophyta > Magnoliopsida > Malvales > Thymelaeaceae > Aquilaria > Aquilaria agallochum. Next base: position 13,718 of record KK906481.1, read on the forward strand.
AGAGGAATAAAAAGATTAATAATGAAGAAGATATGCATTCAACCGACAATAATGAAATTAACATCAGCAATGATGTCATCAATTAATAATGGAGTGAAAGACGTAAGCTATGATGTCATTCGGATTTCAAAATATTATAAATAAATTACTGTTATTATTATTATTATTATTATTATTATTATTATTATTATTATTATTATTATTTATAATAAAATATTTTCAAAATACTAGTTTACTTTCTAAAATTGTAAAATTTATTGGTTTCCAATGGCCTTAAAAATTTTCCAACATTCAAGCCTTTGGAAACAGCTACCTTCAAACTTTCAATGCGGATGCTGTTGGAAAATGGCCTTTACTATTTCTAACAGCTCTTAGCATTGGAAATTAGCCATTTGGAAAAACAAGTTTTTTTAGTAGTGAAAGCTAAGGAAACAGAGCACAAATATAGGCATATTTGATGCTTGGCTGCTAATGAAGTTGAGAGAAAATATAAATGTTGACGACTTTACCTTGGCCAAATCTGTCCAAGATGACTTTGGTGAGCAATCTCCAACTGTTGATGGTTGTTTTTTTTTTTTTATTCCAGGAAGGATTTTGGCATCAATTGTTGCATTTTTTATATTTTTAATTGAGAACATAAGTTAGTAAATAGGCTAAATATCAGCTTCAATTTTATATCTTAAATTTGAATGGCTTTTGACCAGCCCATTAATGTGGTTAACGCAAAACAAACTACCCATTAGTTGGGCTATGCATTATACATTGAAGAGAAAGAAAGTATAAAATGATCCTATTTGACATTAACATTAGTGATAACATTAGAGTTTTCAAAAATTTATCTAAGGATAGCTTTTAGCATTAGTAGTTCTATCCAAATTAAATCCTACAATCTCTTATTCAAAATACATGTCTAAACTCTTTCCACTCACACTAATTTAGGTTAGTGTACTCTTAACTACTTATTTTTAGGTTGCCTTGGATTACAAGACGTCTTTATCAATTTCAGCCTTTAATTACATCTTGATTCAAATACCTCCCGACGTTAGTAATAATTACAAACTGATTTGAAGTGACTTATACTGTAATTAAATATGACTTTAGGAGGTTTCTAAATGGGGGCATTGGTTGTGGCCAATTAATTACATAAGAACTGCCTCTAATACTGTCTTCTTTTCAACAGACATCAAAGTCTTGCTCGGTGTTTCACTGGAATTAATATCAGCTGACAAGTGAATCAATTTTCCTAGAGAGATATATTTGTTTAAAAGGGTTCTGAAGGCACAATCAATAGTACATCAAGTGACACAGATCAGATAATGGAAAAAAGATTTCATTAGCTTGTATTGTAAGTAACGTACATGTCAGGATTCAAAAAATAATTATTTAGAACTAGAATCAAATACAGGTACTTAGCAAGCGTTCAGAACAGATGGATCGATCAGAGGAAAAGCGTTCACGGGTTGAACAAGACGGGGTACCCTTGGGTAGATATAGTGGACTGGAACGAGACAGGGCACCAGTACTGGGTATTGGGGACGGAGCTTCCTCGCGATTTCTGAGGAGACAAACGCATCGATCGCAGCGTAATGGATTTGTTCCCTTGAGAGGTGTTCGCAATCCCAGTTGCTCATTGTTATGTGGAGGGGCTTCTCCATGTGCAGGTTCAGAACCCGGCTCGCGAGTGCCTTGAGTCCCAGCCACTTCAGATTCGGCTTGCCAAACACTTTGGCGGCCAGAGAACGAAGATCCACG
>KK906482.1:0-10877 GCA_000696445.1 Aquilaria agallochum
ATAAAAAGAATGAAATGGGGTTCTATTTTGAAAACGCCGCACATGCAAAGGAAGGCGTTAAAATAGTAGTACGAGTTCGGGGGAAGTTGATTTACGGCAATGCCATGAAATTGGCAAAAGTCACAAATCACCCTCGAGGGAGGAAACAGAAGTCCGGCCTTCAATTGGCGCGAAAAATGGTAACCTCATTTCGGCGGTTCATAAAACCGACCACTTAAGGGCCAGGAAGTCTGGTGGTGGCGTAAGAAGGAAGCAAAAACTTTTTGGTCCATCTTTCTAATTTTTCTGAAGTCGTAAAGTATGATTGAGAAGAGGAAGCCAGCTCTCTGGGATGGGGGAAACATACATAAGAGGAGTTGGCGAAGACATTTTCAAAGAAAAAAGGACTTCGGGGGATGAGAAACTGACTTCGGGAAAGCTTTCAAAAAAGCAAAAGAGCACAGAAAATCAAAGGATTTTGATAGTCAAAACCCACCAAACGCTTTGCCAAAATCTGGGTTTGGAGTCGCCGTCATAAAAGGTGGCCGGAAATCACCTGAGTAAAAGCACCGCCGTGAAAAATGAAAAAATAGTTGTGAGCAGGGGAGGAGCAAAAGCAGAATAAAAAGGAACTTATGACGGAACAGGCTATATATAGGCCAAAGGCTTATAGGCGAATCGGCGTCATAAGTACTCCACGAAGGCGAACAGTCGCCATCACTGCTCCCTGCGTCTAAAAAAAAGTGCGCCTGTCGTTACCGATGCAGTGCCCTCCAATGATAGCGTGCCACGTGTCAGCCATCGCGCCAAACAAGGGACACACCTTCTGACACCCCTAAACCCTGGGGCACGCCGCTCCAGACTGACATGCTTGGTTATGAGATGTGACGTTGCGCAGACCTGCAAAAGGAAGGAAGTGGGTTACCTCGAAGACACCAAAAGACAGGCTATGGTTGAACAGCCTATGTCTTCGGACAAAAAGGTGCATCTTCGGCACAGGTATTACACCCAAGACCCTAGAAGGGCGCCCTTAGAAAGCCTACAATCCAAAGTTTTCACTTCAGCCTTCCGAAGGGGGGGCAAGTGATAGCCGAAAGGCTATCGCCTCTTTCAGTACTTGCATCCTGCCAATAGTTTGGTCAGGAAACCTGGCATTACCCGAAAGAGGCAATATCACGGACCTCGGAAGGAGCAAAGCCAAATACTCCGAACACGAGACTTCGGCTAGAACGTCAGGAATTCCAAGGATGCTATCGGCTCCCTCGGGGGACCAAACGGATTGGCTTCGAAGATGAAGAACCAGCTATTTCAAGCAGGAAAGAATCTCCCCAAAGGTGGAACCCCCGAACCAGGGAACTCCTCGAACTACAGGCGTAATTCCCGAAGAAGGGCGTCCGTACCAAAGGATGACCTCGCCAGAGAACCTCGGGAGTACGGCATGGACATTTAAGGAAGCCTCTGACATGTTGCCCACATGCGCTACATGCCACCTCGAAGAGTGGTTTGACGCGCTGACGCCGTCCAAGTCTTGTCACGACCTGTCTCGGTCCCAGACCCGAGGAGCCTACAAACAGCTACCTGTCCCCTACGCCCGGAAGTACAGATCGCATCCGACCAAACACGTGTCGTGATCTGAATGGGCTGGGCACCACTATAAATACCAGGAAACAAGCCCTGGCAAATGATCCGAACCCCTTCTCCCTGAGAAAACATGAACAGGCAAGACCACCTAGCCTCTTAGAGCTCTTCCTTTATCTCCCCTTGGAACACTAACTTGGGCGTCGGAGGCTCCTCCCCGGAAAAACACTCCGGGGACCTCCTGACCTTCTTTCTTCTGAGCATTTTAGGCACACGCCTCTGGGAAACCTTTTGCTCCAGACGTCCTCCCTCACAGGAAGTCCCTCCCAAAGTCATAATGTCACCTGACGAAGATGCTACCGGGCATCAGTAGGTATCCCCAGCTGGTAGTAGGCCGTTTTGGCCAGAGGTCAGGGGCGTGTGTGAGGTCTCTGTGTTAGAGGCTTCTTAACCATTTTTGTTGTGTCTCCGCAAGGCCTCTTCAGGAAGCTAGAATCCTTTAGAGTACGGAACTCCTTTGGGGCAGGAGGTCTTCTACGTCTCGACATTACCACCGTGTGTTGTTAGGTGAGGTCCTTCGACAGAATGGGGCACCTTTAGGAGATGCTCTCCCTTACCGAGGATGGGGATATACTCTCCCCAAGTTGGTGGGCTCGCCGACCTGAGGGTGGTTGTGCATGCCCTTTCCGAGGTTTTGTCCAATCACTTACCGAGGGTAGTTGAGGCCGGGGCTAGGTCTTGACTGAAGGTGGTCTCTACCTAGGTGATCAGATCTTGGAGACATTGGCCCTTCGGTTGTAGGGTGGTGTTCACATCAAGGATGGTGGGGACTTCCTTTTTACCCGAGGTTGGTCACGTGTGTTCCCCGAGGGTGGTAGTCACCAAGCCAATTTGGGAAATCTCCAAGGGTAATAGTCCTTCGGCTATCACATGCCCCTCTTGGGAAGCTGAAGTTGTATCTTCGATGCTTGAGCTTTTACAAGCATATCATGGAACTCTTGGGAGGTGACAGCCGAACTTGTATCTCAACTGGACTTTTGACCGAGGTTACCTTATTCAGAAAAGGGCACTTCTTTGGTTTAAGATGTCTTTCAAGCTGAGGTAGTCCCGTCATCATTCAAGTGGTACTTCCTCATTTTTGGCCAAGCTTTTGATTTTATTAAAGTTGTTTCTTCATACCGAAGTGCATATTCCCCTTCTAATTTTTTGTTGCCTCAGTGAATCATCCCATCTTCTTGATCAGACAGACACGTCACTTCAGACTAAGCTTGCACAGGTCTGCTAGCTGTTAGGAGGTGTGCCCTCGTTTCCCGCATCAGGTGGCATGTGTCACTAGGTGACTGGTGAATAGTCACATTCGTTACATCAGTCACGTCTCTTCGCCTTTGAGGGTTCATTTTGGCGACGCTTCGCTTGCCTCATTCGGCTTATATAAGCCGTTCCTCCTCAATTTTTTCCACAACTCTGTTCTTTGGCTATCTTTTGCTCTCAGGTTCCCTCTTGTCTCTTTCTTTTTTTGATGGCGGTGCTAGCGGCAGAGCAATTTCCAGCGAGACTTACGATGGTCTTCCAAAGTTCATACCTTGTTCCGAGCTAGGTGGGTCTATTTTTTGAAGTCGTTCTTCAGTATTTTTTGTCTGTCTTCCCCATTCTTTTTCTTTCACCTTCCCGAGGTTAGACTTTTTCTTTCCGAACATGTCTGCTCCCCAAGCTAAGGCTTATCCCATTCCTAAGAGCTGGCTTCCCCTCAACTCTCATCCAAGCTGTGCCACTTTGGAGAAAGTTCAGAAGTGGTCGGCCAAATTCTTCCTTCCTTCTTATGTTATCACTAGGCTACCTACCTAGTCCAGGTATGCCTAGTTATATGCCTCATTCGGATAAGCTTACCATCTTTGGGGCCCAGCTGAAGGCCGGACTTTGGTATCCTCCACCGAAGATGGTTTGCGACTTTTGCCGGTTCCATGGCATAGCTGTGAACCAACTTCCTCCAAACTCCTATTCTTATTTCAATGCCTTTCTTTGCATGTATGGGGTCTTCAAGATAAAGCCCCACTTCATCTTCTTCATGCAATACTACAAACTCTACCCCGTCCCGAAGGATGGGTTCTACTTCTTGCTTCCTCAGGGATCTGGGAGTAGGAAGTACACGTTCACCTTTAGAATGAAGGATAGCTAGTAAAGGTGGTAGAAGAAGTTCTTCTTTCTGAAGGTCCATGAGCAGTGGAAGCATGTGCTGATGAAATGGGCTTCAGGGACTTTGGATATTGATGTAGTTGATCACCGAAAGCTACTAACCTTAGAGTTAGAAGCCCAATTTAAGAAGTTCGATAGCCATATTTGGGCTATCGCGGACTAGGATCCCGAGGTCTCTCTATGTTCCTTATACCCGTTTCCCATTAGATGGAATTTGATGATCGAAGAGGTCCTTTGGGAGTTGGGGGTGATCAAGGAACATATTATTGACCTGAACATGCCAAAGCCTCATTTTGATGGGAAGAAGGCGTGGCAGTTAATGCTCCTTTGGTGGCAAGGGGGAGCAGCAGACAAAGTAGTCGGCACCGAAGAGGAAGAAGGTGCTTGGGTGATCATCTTCGGCTGCAAAGTCAAAGAAGGGCAAGGAAGACTCCTTTCCTCTTCTGACTAAAGGTGATGTGGAGGTGTAAGATCAAACTTCTCTTCACGCCGACCCCTCTTCGGAGCTGGCCATCTACTCAGCCTAAGTCCCAATACTTCAGTGGAGATCCTGGGGACCTCGGTTAGGGGACTTTCGGCCGAGGAGCTTGAGGAGCGCCGAAAGAGGAAAGGCAAACATGTTACAATTGAGGTCCTCGAGGTTAGTGACTCTGAGTGAGACGATGCCAAGCTTCCAATAGGTTTGTCCCTTAACCATTCTTCTATGAGTTTAGAAATTTTTTGAATTTTAGACCTTATAGATGAATGGCTAAGGGATAACGTGCTACTTGAACTTTGACATGATTTTGTAGAGGAGCAAGCACCTGCTCAGTGGGTAGCGAAGCATGCCTAGAAAAGGGCCCTTTGAGACAACAAGATTCTGAGGTACAAAGTGCCAATGGAGCGTTTCTGGACTTTCACAGAGGACATGGACTTGTTATCCGAGGATAGCTAGAAAATGGCTTCGTAGATGGAGAAGGGAATCCTAACAAACGTCACTTTCCAGTCCCTCATGGAGGAGTGTTCGAATGAATAGGTCCTCGCCACGAGGATGAGTGAACGTGCTGCCCAAGTAAGCTTTTGAACCTTTTGGGACTTCGCAAAAATTCCTAATTTTTTGGCCCATTTCTGATCCTTATTATGCATTTCCTTTTGCAGCTCTTGGCATACAGTAGATACTTCAAAGCTTGGGTAGCCAAACAGTCTTCGGTCCGAGGAGTCCTTGGCCAAGGCAAAGGAGCTCCTTACCAGCTCTGCCGTCAAATACGGTGAGCTTAATAAAATAGCCAAGGAAAAGCTAGCCAACCTTCGGGAAGAGTTTCTGAAGAGTCATGGGGAGCTCATTCAAGACTTTTCGGTAAAGATGTCAGACCTCGGTGCAAAGATGATATCTTTAACCTCGGTGAACGAGGCTTTCCAAAAAGAGAGAGACGATGCCATTGCTGATCTTACAAAGGCATTTGCTTTTAATTCCAAACTCCAAGTCAAGGTCAACAAGCTGAAGAAAGAGAGGAAGAAACGGAAGAAGTTGGAGAGGGAGGTCGTGGTCCTAAAAAATGAATTAGAGGACTTGCATGTGGAGCATAACAAGTCTGACCAGGCAACTAAGTCCTCTTATCAGGACAGTTTTTTGCCTCGCCCATCACCAAGTTCGGTCCAAATTTTGCAACCTCGACATTTTCTTTCTGGTGGCCCTGGACATCCCCAAAGAACCCTCTTAGGAGTGGTCGAGGATAAACTTCCTCAATCTCCTATCTAATCCACCTTCGGGCTCAATAGTTGCTGCTAAAGAAGATGACATCGAAGGTGAAGTAGCTGAAGATGCAAGGAGGCAGCAGGTGTTCGGGACCTCAAATAGGCTTCCTTTTGCTTCTTTTCCTTGTAATTTGCTCCCTTTGTACTTTGTAATGAAATTTCAATGAAACTTTCGTTCTTCAAAATTGGCTAAGTTCCTTACTAAACTATCTTCACCGTCGCAGGGTGTCGCAACCATGTTCGGTCATCATTCTTTGGAAAAAGACCATCTTCCACGTACTTAACACATGTACAATTAGTTAAGTCCCTTTTTCACTAACCACGTTCGGTTAACATTTTTCAGAAAAAGTGACCCTTTGGACATGTCCACGTTCGGACCATTTCATCCTTGAGAATTTTTCTAAGTTCTTCACTTATGCCTTTCAGGAAGTAGCTACTTTTGGCTTTCCTCCTTCGGCTATGACCATGTTTGGTAACATGAAATCTCTCCTTCTTAAACCATGTTCAGTTGAAGGAAATATTCACCTTCGGATATAACCATCTTTGTTTATGCGTCTTTGGCATTTTTGTGCAAATTTCTTCTTGAAAATTTTTCTAAGTGTCCAAATTTTCTGAGGCACTTTTATAAAATGACCATCTTTGGTTGTCATCCACCAAAGGCGACCATGTTCGTTTTTCCCCCTCAAAAGTGAACATGCTTCATTTTCTCCTTCGGAGGCCAACATGTTCGGTCGTTACGCCTTCGGAAAAAATGTATAATCTTGCACGTAGGCATGTTTGGGGAAAACTTCGTTCGGTTTTTACACCATGTTTGGTCAGTCACCCTCGGTGAGAATTGTACAATTTTTTCCTTATAAAAAATTTCTAAGTATAGAATTTTTTCAAGGAATCTGAATGCCATGTATTCTTCAATTCTCCGCCTTTGATGTCACCGAGCCTGTAGGCCCTTGGTTGAACTTCATCGAGAACCAAAATAAGTGTTAGTGTTGTGCCCAAAAGCCAATCATGAGATGATTGTATTTTTTTGCACATTGAGTCATGATATTTTATTAAGGCTTTAATTCAGCAATTATGTTTGTTGTTTTGTTTCTTCGTAACGTAATACACGTAATTGTAACCCTAGAATAATGATATTCTTAAATGTCCCCAGTCTAGTATTATTGTGGAGCGGGTTTTAATGATACATAAAGACTAGAATATGTGGAGACTAATATGAGATATGTAGTCTACATATGGGTACAAGTTGAAGAACATGTTACTAGACCGACCCACCATGAGAACACTACATGGATTGTTACATGAGTGTCATAAGTGATTCTCATAGTGATCATGCTATGTGTAGTCCTTTGACCTAAGATCATCAAGGTTCCTTACATGTGAGTCACATACTTTGATACTTTTCGTTGTTGCTCATAACTGAGTGAACTTGAAGAAGGTCAATGGGTATGTCACATATCATGCAAAGGGATTTGTATGGTCAAGATGGGATTTGTCCCTCCTATGTAACGGGAGTGATATCTTCGGGCCCCTTGATAGAGTAAGACTTAGAAAAATGCTTAGCCATGCTCGGATGAGTTGATATATGATATCAAAGTCATCAGTTTAAGTTGGTATGCTTAGTAATCAAGAAACCAAAGATTGGGCTATACGAGAGTGACACATTCCATGTATCGTGCTTAGTCTTGATATCTTGGACAAAGGGACAATGGCATATATCGGTAATGATCATATTGGTTTAGTCGAATCACCGACAATCTTGTCACTTGGGTAGCAATGATGTGTTGCTAGACACCACTCATTGCTTATGATCATAAATGTGATTTATGATCATTGCCAACATAGTAAGAGCCTATTGGCTCACACACATAGAGCCATTTGGATCATTAGAGTGCATGGGATAATTATTTGGGTTATGGTTTCACAATAATTTCGTATTAATAATGGGCTGAAGAGTTGAGCCTTTATTAAGCCCAAAATTGAAGCCTAATTGGATTAGGGCTTTGAAACCCATTAAGGCTGGAAGTTGAGTCTCACTATAAATACAACTTTTATTGAGAAATTCAAAGCTTCTTGCCCTAGCCTCCTAAAAGGACAGCTGCACTCTTCTCTTACAATTCCTTGGAGGACATAAGCTAGCACTGCGAGCACAAGAGAAACGCATCTACCGGGACGCAGTGTAGGTGATCTCAACCAAAAATTATGTATGAAAATTTTTGAACTCCTGGTTTACCCCGTTTCACTTGGATGCTGGAGGGTTTTGGTTAAATTTGACTGCGCTTGTTTGGCTCTCGAAACCCAACAATAAAGTCCATGCCAGTTTGCCCAAAGTACTCTATGAGATGGTCTTCAGGCTTAAAGTTTGACTTTTTAGAGCATGAGGTCCCCCTTCTTGATCTCTTTTCGCTTGACCTGCAGGTTGGTAGCGACGGCTACTCTCTGCTAGAAAGCTTTTCTTCTGAGCTTGGCCATATCTCTGTGCTTGTCAATAAGGTCCAACTTGGTTCTTAAACTGAGGTTGTTCCCTTCTTTGTCGAACACTTGTATCCTGATAGATAGTTGTGTGACCTCGACAAGGATAATGGCTTCTGTGCCGAAGATGAGTGAAAAGGGCGTCTCACCTCTATCTCTTCAAGGGGTTTTTCGATAGCTCCATAGGACACTCGGAAGCTCTTTTGGCCATCTTCCCTTTGCTTCCTTTAACATTTTCTTCAGGCCATGCTTTATTGTTCTGTTGGACACTTTAACTTGTGCATTGCTCTGAGGGTAGGCAACCGGGGCGATCCCGAGGTTGGCTATGAATTCCTGGAAACCTTTATCGGTAAATTGGGAACCATTATCAGCTACTATCACCCTCAGTATGCCAAATCTGCATATGATGTTTTTCCAGTCAAATCTCTGTATGTCCTTCATCGAGATTGCCGCTAAAGGCTTTACCTCGATCCACTTGGCGAAATAATCTATTACAACTACACAGAACTTCACTCCTCCTGGAGCTATTGGGAGAGGTCCAATAAGGTCAATACCCTGAATGGTGAAGGGATAAGGGTAATTTTCCGAAGTTATCATTTTTTAGGGTAGTATCTGGATAGGTTCGTGTCTTCGGCATTTGTTGCATTTCTGGATGAACTACCTCGAATCCTTCCTCAAGGTGCGCTAGAAATATCCTTGCCGAAGTAGTACTCTGCCAGGGTGTCAGTTCCTATGTGAGAACCACAAGCCCCTTCATGGACTTCTTTCAGGATAGCTTCAACGTCCTCTTTGCTGACACACCTCTATACTGGACTTGTGTACCCTTGTTGGTACAATTCTTCTCCAATCAGGAGGTATCTTCCTAAGCATTTTCACACTCTCACGGCTTCGAAGGTCTTAGGGAAGTTTCGACGTTGTGAGGTATTTCTTGATGGGATTTTTCCACCCTCTGCCTGAGGATGTTATGCATAATATCACTATCCTTGGCTGATATAGTACCTCGGTGGACTTCTTTGATTTGGCCAAAGTATCTGCTTCCACATTATCTCGCCCAAGTACATTTTCTATATATACCATGTCAAACTTTTGGATGAGCTTTTTGATGAGGTCATGGTACTTTGCCATGGTTGGGTCATTTGCACCATAGTCCCCCATCATCTACCGGATGACTAACTGAGAATCACTGTGGGATGACTAACTGAGAATCACTGTGGGCCCTCAGGTTTTTCACACCAACTTTTTTTGCCAGTCGTCAGCCTGCTATGAGGGCTTCATAGTCGGTGACATTTGTTGGTGACATTGAATAGGAATTTGATGGCCTTCCTCGCTTCCAAACCTTCGGGACCGTAGAGGATTACTCCAGGTCCTTAGTGTTCGGAGTCCAAGGCTCCATCAACAAAAAGTGTCCACTCAGGTTCATCTTTTTCGAGGTCTTCCAGGGTATCCTCAATTTTTGGGACTTCGACAATAAAGTCTGCCAATGCTTGAGCCTTTATTACCCTTCTCGGCTCATAGGTAATGTCATATTCACCGAGCTCAATGCACCATTTTGACAATCTTCTTGAGTGGTCTACCCTCTTCATGACATCCCGAAGAGGTAGGTTACTTCGGACAGTAATAGGGTGTCCTTGGAAGTAAGGTCAAAACCTTCTACTTGCCAATACTAAGGCATAGATGGCCTTCTATAGAAAAGTATACCTAACTTTGGCACAGTGTGTTAGTGTTAGACTCATATTTATAGTGCTTGGCCTAGGCCAAGGAAATGAAAAGAGCCACCATGAAAATATGAAAGGGACTGTGAAAACAAGGCATAGTGATGTATGTGCAAAGTTGAGGCCTTTCGGGTCCTAAATGCACCAAGGAAATTGACCAGGGAAAGAATGCTTGAAAATAAAATAAGGGGACCAAATTGCACACTTGAATTAATGGTGCTAATAAAACTACAAAGTTTGAGTGGTAACTTTCAGCCATGTAAAACTATGTGAGGATTAATGGCATACTAGGCCAAATTATGGAAGACAACAATGACGACTAGTCAAATCCTGTCCCCCACTAAGGTATTAAGCATCATTACCTTAGTTTTCCTAACTAGTACTTGTACAAGTACTTGGCCGGTTACTATATGGGTTTAATGAACTTATATGACACTTTTGACTTGTGCTTGGCAAAGTGAGCCATGAAGTGACATAAGTGTCAAAGTGTGCATGTGTTTTAGTGGTGGAATTGTGACCTTGTGGAGGTGAGGGCTCACTTGAGCCATGCAAATTAGTTAAGGCCGAAAACTAGCATTGGTGCCATTTTTAAACATATGTGGCTTGTATTCGGACATGTATGCTCCCATTAGCTCAATTGCATTTTGTTTCGGGCTTACCTACCCTTGGCCGAAACTAGATTTGCTTAGGTTCTTGAGTTCTCCCAAAGTTGGTCTCGGATTAAGGGTGATAAGGAGGCAATTGGAGCTAGAGTGAAGGAGACAAGCTAGAAGGCTTTGATTTCGGCACTAGGCAACTTAATTCAAGCTTTTTTTTTTTTGAAGAAACAAGCAATGGGTAAGACATTTCAAGCTACGGTTTGAGGTAGTCCTTTGTGTTTTCCTTGAATACATGGTCTGTGTTCCATGAACAAGGACTGTTAATGCCTAATTAGTGTTATGTTAGGCCAATTGTAGGAGAAAGGTTTCAGGCTCAAGCTAAACTGAGGCTATTCAAGCTCAAATTGAGGTAGGGTTCACCAAATTGCTTGATTGCTTGGTAGTATACCATGATTCAAGTGTTTAAAGTAGCTAAGTGATGGTTAAATTTGCTAGATGACCTTAGTTACTTGATGGGCTATTTAGATTGTTTCGGTTGTGGTTTTTAATTAGCTAATTGACTATGGACATGTGCTAGAAATGCTAGTGAATGTGGCCATTTTGCTAGGCATTT
>KK906485.1:2560-15300 GCA_000696445.1 Aquilaria agallochum
TGCTTGTGTGTGTGCTTAGTGTTTATATTTGCTTGTTTTGCAAGGTATGTGCCAATGTGTGCTTGGCTTAGCATTTTGATTTCATTACAAGTCTTATTCCTTGATTGGCCGAGACTTATAGTTGAAGTTTGCAGGCAGTAGTTGGAGACTTGTCTAGGAGAGCTATGGATACCTGGACTGTAGCTTTGATCATAGTGTTTTCCTTCATGACCATGAATCAAGCCATTGGGTTGGTGTTGCAGTGTGTACTCTTGTATGGCATACTTAAGGTCATGTTTGACCATTAGGAGTCTTGGCATGTAATAACTTGGCATAAATACTTTTGGTTTCATGGCATGTGTAGCCATGTTATGGTTGCTAGGTAGACTACCCTTTTGTGTTTATATGTGTAGTCTTTAGTGCCTAGACTTATGTTGCTTGAATGGGTTTTGTATGCCAAGTTATGTATGGACTATGGATGGCGTTATGCTTGCTTATGTATGTTGGATGTTATGGGCCAAGGTTTGGCACTTGTATGTGAATAGTTGGGGCCTTGCAACAGGAAAATATTGTGCATAAGTATGTGTACCTTAATTGGCCGAGAGCATCATGCACATTTTGTATGTGGTTTTTCAAAATCTAAACCAAATCTTGTGGGCTTCTTGGTTGCCATATAGTTAGTACACTTGATGCACACCATTTATGCACTTAAATTGCATTAAGTGTTGCCTTGCTTGTTGTGCAAGAAATCAATTGAATCCTTGCTTGTGGAGCAAGTTAAGGGTTTGGGCCTTGCCCTTGCTGCAAGTTGATAATGGATCTTTATTAAAGCCACCTGGGCCACCTCCCAGGCCTCATAACTTAAGAAAATAAGACTTAAAAGTTGCCATTGCTTGCTTGGCCGAGAACTAGAACCTAATTTTATAGTTGGGCTTGTGAGCTAGTTTAGGAACTTTTAGGCCAGGGCCTGAGTGAGGTGTGACACTATCACCCTCGGTATACCGAATCTGCATATGATGTTCTTCTAGACAAATCTTTGTATGTCCTTTTTTCGATATTGCTGCTAATGGCTCTGCCTTGATCCACTTGGTGAAATAATCTACTGCGACTACCCAGAACTTCACTTCCCCTAGAGCTGTCGGGAAAGGCCCAATGAGGTCGATACCCCAAACAGCGAAGGGGCAAGGATAGTTTGCCAAAGTTATGACTTCTGAGGGTAGTCTCTAGATGGGGGCGTGTCTCTCGCACTCGTCGCATTTCTGGACAAACAGCCTCGCATCCTTCCTTAAGGTAGGTCAAAAATATCCTTAGCAGAGTAGTACCCCAACAAGGGCATAAGTCCCGATATGAGAACCACAAGCCCCCTCATGGAATTCTTTGAGGACCATCTCAACGTCCTATTCGCTGACACACCTCTGTAACAGACTCGTGTACCCTTGTCAGTACAACTCCTCTCCGATTAGGAAGTATCTTCCTAAGTTTTTTCGTACTCTAGCAGGTTCAGAAGGATCTTTGGAAAGTTCCGAAGTTGTGAGGTATTTCTTGATAGGATCTTTCCACCCTATACCCGAGGTTGCTATGCACATTATTGCTGTGCTCGGCTGGCAGAGTACTTCAGTGGACTCTTTTGATTTAGCCAAAGTATCCGCCTCCATATTTTCTCATTGAGGTACATTTTCTCTTTGTACCTTGTCAAATTCTTGGATAAGTCTTTTTGCGAGGTCGTGGTACTTTGCCAAGTTTAGGTCTTTAGCCCCGTAGTCCCCCACCATCTGTCGGACCACCAGATGAGAATCGCTGTGGGCCTTCAGATTTCTTACACCAACTCTTTTTGCCAGCCGTAAACCTGCTATGAGGGCTTCATATTCAGCGACGTTATTGCTGACATTGAAACCGAATTTGATGGATTTTGATGCTTCCATACCTTCAGGTCCCCATAAAATTACTCCAACTCCTTGATGCTCAGAACCAGAGGCACCATCGATGAAGAGCGTCCACTCAAGTTCGTACCGTGGCCCTCGGGAGCATCTTCAGTCTTTGGTACTTCGACAATGAAGTCCACCAATGCTTGGGCCTTTATAGCCCTTCTCGGCTCATAGGTGATGTCATATTCACCGAGCTCGATGCACCACTTCAGTAATTTTCCCGAGTGATCTACCTTTCTCATGACATCCCGAAGAGGTAGGTTACTTCGAATAATGATAGAATGTCCTTAGAAATAAGGCCGCAGCCTTTTGCTTGCCAATACGAGAGCATAAATGGCCTTTATAGGAAAGGGTACCTAACTTCAGCACCATGCAATGACTTGCTCACATAGTATACTGGCCACTATTTTCCTCCTTCCTCCCTTACAAGTATCGAACTCAGGGTCTTTTCGGTAACGACGATGCAGAGCATGAGAGGTTCTCCCCCCATCGATTACTGAAGCATCGGCAGGGGGGCTAAGTGGCTCTTGAGTTCGTCCTGAGCCTTTTGGCAATCTTCATTCCAAGGATGTTCCTCGGAGCCGAGGTTACCTTCATTCTTTGCTGCTTTGGTGAGCACTTTGAAGAATGGTCGGCACTGGCCCCCGTATCTGGAGATGAATCTGCTAAGGGCTGTGATTCTGCCAGTAAGCCTTTCTACATCCTTGGTCATCGTGAGAGTTCGGAATCCTAGTAGGGCCTTAACCTTTTCTGGGTTGGCATCGATACCTCTCTCAGATACCATAAACCCAAGGAATTTGCCAGCCGTCACCCCGAACACACATTTCTTGGGGTTAAGATGGATCCCGAACTTTCGAAGTTGGTTGAATGTTTCCTCCAAGTCTACGATATGACTGCCAGGCTATTTGCTTTTGACTATCATATCGTCTACATATACTTCCACATTTCTCCCAATTTGGGACCTGATTACTTTGTTCATCAGCCTTTGGTACGTTGCTTCAGCGTTTTTAAGGCCGAATGGCATTTTCACATAGCAGTAGGTACCGACTTCAGTTATGAAGGCAGTTTTTTCCTCATCTTTGGGATTCATCCGAATTTGGTGATATCCACTGAAGGTGTCAAGGAACCTAAGTAGACCGTATTCGGCAGTAGACTCTACCAATTGGTCTATTTGTGGCAGAGGGTAGGAGTCCTTCGGGCAAGCGTCATTTATGTTTCAGAAGTCGATACACATCCGAAGCTTATCACTCTCTTCTTTGGAGGCAACAACAATGTTGCTTAGCCACTCAAGGTACTTGACCTCCCTTATTATGCCCGCCTCCGTTAATTGTTAGACTTCAGTTTTAACAAAGTTGTTCTTATGCGCTGAGAGGCTACGTTTTTTCTGTCGAATAGGCTTCACCTCCAAACGCACTTTAAGGCTATGTTGGATTATACTAGGGTCCACCCTAGGCATATCACTCGGAGAGTAAGAAAACAGATCTTTGTTCATTAATAGAAGGGATGCAAGCTTTTCCTTGTCACCTTCGGCCAGTTTTTTCACCACTCGGGTACTTTGGCCCGGGACAAGCTCTACATCCTCTGCTTGTATTTTTTCAGAGTAACTTTTCTCTCCTCCTATTTCCTCTTCACCGAGTATGTTCTTTTCTCCTGAAGTCTATGCATGAACCTTCATTGGGTTTTGCTTGCCTTTATGAAGACTTTCCTTACTTCGGCTTCATCTATGAATATTTTCGTGCCCCCTTCCTTCGTGCCGAAAGTAACTGTTAGGTACTTCACATCTGGGTAAATGTGGAGGTTTCCTTGTGTCTGCCTTCTGAGGATGGCGTTGTATGAAGAAGGGATATCTATAATGATGAACCTTGTCATTATGGAGCCAAAGAGCTCTTTCTTACTCTAAACAGAAGTTCCTCTTAGCATCACAGGTAGATCAATCCACCGAGTACAGGGAGTTCGAACGGACCTACTCCAAAGGTAGGGGAAGTAACAGGTTTGAGCTCACCTTTTAAGATGCCCAAGTTCAGCAACAAGTGGGAGAATAAAACATCGGCGTTGGAGCCATCATCGATGAGCACTCTCTTGACTTCCCAGCTCCTTATCCTTGCCATGACTAAGAGGGGGTCATCATGAAGGAACTTCATGGTAGACCCATCTTTTAGAACAAGCTTGTTCAATGGGTTTCCGAAATCCATCATCGAGATTTCCTGGACTTTCCTTTTCCTCTCGGCTGAGGGTATCACAGTAGTGATTATTTGGATCACTCTCGCTGAAGGTGGTGGATGCTTTCTGAGACTTCAGTTCTGACGTCGGTCAGAATCGTAGTCCTCATCTTTTCCTTTTCTTTTTTTTCCCTTCTTCCTTTAGGGGATGGCATCCGTAGGTAGCACCAAAGTTGCCCCTGCTTGATTAAAGATTCAATGAACTTTCTCAGTTGGAAGCAATCCTCAGTTTCGTGCCCGTGGTCTCAGTGGAACTGGCAGAACTTTTTCATGTTGTTTTTATTGTCTGAGGTCATGGCCTTTGGTCTCTGAATCAAAGTTCCTTGTCTCTCCAAGGCCATAATATGTTCATCATTGTGGTGTTCAAGGGAGTGAACGACATCGGTTTCTTCCCCCTTTGTTTTCGAGGTCTACCCTTGCCTTCAATTGGGTACCGAGGTTGGTGACTCTGACCCTCGAAGTGATTGTGATCAGACTTCGGCCCTCCCATCCTCTTCGGTAGAATTCTCCAAGGGTGTTGAGGGGATCTTTGGGGAACTGGTAGAAGAGTTGTGAATTTCTCCTAAGTCCCTTGATCATGGCTAGGATGCGAATTTCGGGGCAAAAGTCAGGCACACTCAGGGCTTTTCGGTTAAACCTCTCGACATAGTCCTAAATGGCCTCCCCATTCTTTTGGGCTATGTCAAACATTTGGACAGGCATCTTCACCATCGTTCTACTTCTGATGAATTGCTGGGTGAATACGGCAGATAACTCCTGGAAGCCCATTATGGTTCCGGGAGCCAGGGAGTTATACCACGTAGTTGTTGGCCCTAAAAGGGTAACTTCGAAGCACTTACAGAGGGTGGCGTCATCAGCGCCGTGCAACACCATGATGTGCCTATATTTCGTCAGATGAGCTTGGGGGTCGTTGTGCCCATCATATGTTTCCAAACACAGCACTCGGAAGTCTCTTGGCATAGGTGCTTCTACTACTACGCGGATAAAGGGCGACTATTCTCCGATGAAGGTCTCTGACAACCTTGACCAGATAGGTTTCCGAGAAATATGTTTTTCCACCTTCTCCATGAGAGTACTATCTTCTCCTCGTTGCCTGGTAGTCACCGCCAACGGAGAGTAACGTCTTCTTTTTGGAGAGTAACTTCGTCGGCGGGGGGATTGGGACTTCTCGTATGGGGATAGACTCCGCCGGTGAGACGTCCTGGGCTCTTTTGACACTGTTTCTCCAGCACGGCATCCTTTGGAGGGTACGTTCTCTATTGATGACTCATCATGAGAACCCCCGCTTCCAGAGCTCCGGCGAGGTAACCTTGGGCTTCTCTCTTGCCGAGCGCTAGGAGAAAGTGCCTTTCCCCCAGTAGGTGGTTGTGACCACCTTTGGTTAAGCTGTTGAGTCATTTCAACCATAACAGAGCACTGAAAATCTTGCAAAAAGCTCATAATGACCATTAGAGGATGATCGTCCTCTGGGAATGAAGTTTTTGCTACAAGCTAGTCAGTCGCTGTTGGAGCTTCCAGCGCGGACTAGGACTTCAGGAGTCTCTTGTCCTTAGAACGCTAGGTCTAAACAACGATGACCTGAGAATAGGTTCCCACAGACGGTGCCAAATGATGCCCATCATATGACATGCTGGCCTGAATGAGAGACTTCCGGTGTGAAGGTGTCTGCAAGGCTTTGAAGAATAAGGGTTAGAGATTCCTCGAAATGTGTTTCTGAGGGAGGAGCCTCTGACGCCCAAGTGAGTATCTGAGAGTGGCGGAAAAAAGCAGAGAGTAAAGAATAAATAATGTCCTCTATGTCCTTACCAAAGTCCCTCCCAAGTATTTATAGGAGGGTGGAAAGAGGAGGCCATTTGTCATAGCTGGCCCCGATCATGACACGTGTTCGGTCAGATCCGATCCGTACCTTTGGAGGTAGGCGTCACCAGCTGGCCATAGGCCGTTCTGGCCAGAAGTCAAGAGCGTGTGCGAGGTCTCTCTGTTAGAGGCTACTTAACCATTTTTTTTGTATTCCCGTAAGACCCCTTCGGTGTACAAGACCCCCTCGGGAGGAGATTTTTCTTGAGGGCTAGTGGGGAAGAATTCGGCAGAGTGGGTCACCTTCAGGAGGCATTTTCCTCTGTCGAGGATGGTAGATCTACTTTTCCGAGGTTGGTAAATCTGGAGGTGGTGAAAGACACCTTTTCCCGAAGTTGGTCATGTCACCTTTCCGAGGGTGGTGTCGATGGAGTGCCCCGAGGTTCGGGCTAAGTCCTTACCAAGTGTGGTTTCTGGATAGTTGATCAAGAGATCTTTGAGGGCCGTAACCCTTCGGCTATCAAGTGCATTTTAGAATTGCATTTATTAAGGGTTAGTTTTTTCATGGTGGACTGGTGTTAAATTCTTGCCCAGTGTGTTGTTTATAAGCATCATGAGCATGGATTGGTCGGCATATTATGTTCATGTGCATGTAAGTTTCTAGACATGGTGCAAGTAGAGGTATCCTTAATGCCATTGGGAGGTTTTGGAAGCCCTAAAAGTGCTTAAGGCAGGTAGCTATAGGTGCAGTGCTTAGGGACGTGATACTATAGAGTCAGGAGTGGCACTAGAACACCCAACCCTCAAATTGGAGTCTAAGAGCTTTTTCCAGCATTGCGGCACCACCGACAAACTAGGTGTCTACTTTAGGGAAGGCTTCAACGGGAAAGAGAAAGGGGTGCGTAAGGGCAGAGGATGCCCCGTGGTGCTCGGGAACTCCTAGAACTCTCATTGGAGTTAGATGATTCACTTGAGTTTTTATGCTACAAGTGTGCCCATAGAGGAAGTTGGTTTAAAAGACTACAATAGTGAGCCATTGGGGACCTATCATGGCCTTAAGCTTAATGTTTCAATGCAAACCTTAGTGTGCTTATGTGGGTTCCTTAGAACATAGGTAGCCAAAGTTCAACTATAGTACCTTATACAACATAGAAGCAAAGTTTGAGTTAGTGTTTAAACTCACTAGTAGGCTAGCAGGCAATGCTTGCTAGTAGTCTTGGCTTTGCCTTGTAGTAAGGACTAGTTGGAGGAAAAAGTCTTAAAGGACTTCAACTATATGCGTACGCTTAGCCTCAAGCTGCTAGAGCTAGTAATAGACCAGTATATATATTTTGTGTGTGTGTGTGTGTGTGTGTGTGTGTGTGTGTGTGTGTGTGTGTGTGTGTGTGTGTGTGTGTTGTTCTTAGTGTTTTTGTTGTAGTTTGAAGAAACCCTTTATTGAAAATCTTTAATTCTCACCCCCTTTAGTTGTGTTGTGCAGATTTTGATTCTGTAGAGCTCGACAACCATTCATTGAGCAAGTCTTTTTGTGTAGGTATATTGTTTATTGAATCTTTATGATTCTAATTATGGTTTTCTTGTTGGTTGAGTAATAGTTAACTATAGTGTTGTTATTGTTTAAATTGAAGCACAATCTTGCATGAGCAAATTATAGGTTAAATAACTAGGTTCATGAAATATTTAGGGTAAATTTCATTGGTCGTCCCTAACTACATCCATTGTTACTTATTCATCCCTAAACTAGCAAATGTTGCTTAATCATCCCTAAACTATATTCAGTGTTGCTTAATTGTCCTGTTGCCTATCATACCATTAAAGATGGATAAAAAAAGTGATGTCATATTAGCATCCGGTCATTTTTTCATGTCACATCAGCAGCCACATTATTTTTCCGTTCGTACTTAATGGCTGTGATAGACAATAGGATGATTAAGCAACACTAGATAAAGTTTAAGTACGATTAAGCAATATTTGATAGTTTAAGGACGAATAAGCAACATTGGATATAGCTTAAGGATGATTGGTGGAGTTTACCCAAGTTTTTAACAAGTGGACTTTTAACTAACTAGCCAATTGCAACTAGTGTGGAACAAGTTTTCATAGCATTTTTTGGGACATCCCATTATGGGTTGTCATGGTGGTATCAAAGCATGGTCCATTATCATTATAGGCTTAAGAACTAAGAACTAGATAATTGCCCTTTTTCTTTGACTATAAGAATAAAGTCCATAATCCTAAGGTACAAACTCTCATAACTCATTGCTAACCTTCCTGTGCAAGTTAGTCTAGTCCTGTGGGCATTAGTAAGGTGTGCTTTGATCTTACTTAACCAATTCATTCCAAACACTATGTCCCAATACATCAACAGCATAACCCATAATTCATAAGCAATCTCATGATCATCTAACTATAAGAGATACCAAGTAACCAACCCATTGGTCACAACTAAACTTTTTCATGCAATTCTAATGAGTTTCATCTCATCGGTATATTCATATTGTAGCTTCAATATATCTAATAAGGCAAAAGATACTCTAGCTAGGCACCAAAAAAATAGTTGTACCAATATCAAAAAATATTTTTACACTACTATTTTGAAAGTTAAAGGTACCTTGTAATGATGCCTAGTTTTTCACCATGGGTTAGCTCTGGTGTTGTTTGTGAAAAAGAAGGATGAAACCTTAAGGCTATGCATCGACTAAAGAAAGTTGAATACAGTAATAGTCAAGAACAAGTACCTCTTCCCCAAGATTGATGTTCTGATCAACAGATTGAGAGGAGTGAAAGTGTTTTCAAGGGTCGACCTTAGGTTTGATTACTTTTAGATTAGGGTTAAGGGGGAAAAATATACTGAAAATGCATTTGGGATAAGGTATGGGCACTACAAGTATATATTTATGCCTTTTAGGATAACCAATGCCCCAAAAATGTGCATGGAAATGATGACTAGGATCTTCAGACTGTTCTTGTATCAGTTTGTTGAAGTCTTCATCAATGATATCTTATTATACTTATAGACCACCTAGGAACATGAAGAGCATCTTCGGATGGTTTTGCAGGTGCTGAAAGACAACTAGACTATGTAAAGATATCTAAGTGTGAGTTTTGGGCTGAGAAGATTCACTTATTAGGGCACATAATAAGTGACCAAGAGTTGTCAGTTGACCCAAGAAAAGTCCAAGTGGTGGTTCAGTGGAATAGACTGAGCACAATCATGGGGGTAAAGAGATTCTTGGTCTTGCCAAGCTACTACAGGAGGCTAACAGAAAAATTCTTGGTGATATTAGCACCTATGACTGCCTTAACCAAGAAGGCTAAAAAATTCAAATAGACACCTAACTTTGAAGTGATTTTCTTGGAATTGAAGAAAAGGATGATTAGTGCACCGATTCTCAAATTGCCAGACCTAAATAAGGCTTTTATGTCATACATGGATGCATCTGGTTCATGTTTGGGATGTGTGTTAATGTAAAAGAAGCAGATGATCATTTATGACTCAAGAAAGTTAAGGCCTAATGAGTTGAACTACCTAGTTCATGACCTTGAGCTAGTGTTGATTGTCTTCACACTAAAACTTTGGAGGCATTGTTTGATAGGGATGCAATTTCAAATCTTTCACAACCATAGGAGATTGAAACACTTGTTCTCTCTGAAGGAGTTGAACATGAGGCAATGGCATTGGATCGAGTACATAAAGTATTATGATTGCATAATTGATTTATGGAAGAAAAGGAAAATTGGTTGCGAACACAAACTCAAAAGTACCTTTGGGTGATCCTATCTAAGGATCAGGCTATGAGTTCCTCAGATGGAACCCTAAGTGATCATTTCTCTTGGCTTTGCACAAGTACTGGCAAGACTGGGAGAAGCCACTAGTTTGTGCTCTAGAAATCTAGTAAGCTTGTATGGCTAAAATTAAGGAAGGCTTGGAGCAAACACCCTCCATAGAAGAAAATGACAAGCGATGAAGCTCTTGGTACTATGAAGAAGGAGTTCTACTACAATGAAGGAGTATTACTCCAAAAAACTGACTCTATGTATTGAACGTAGATAGGCTTAGATAACAAGTCATGGAAAAGGAACATAGTAGTAGGTTAACCATTCACCTTAGTGTTAGTAAGATGTACCATGATATGAAATGCATTTCTAGTGGCTAGGACTCAAGAGGGACATTGTGAGGCACGTAGCTAAGTGCCTGATGTGCCAAATGCTTAAGGCAGAGCATCAAAAACTAGCAGGCACACTACAGAGTTTACCTTTCCCTAAGAAGAAGTAGAGATCTATTATGATGGACTTCTTAGTTGGTTTACTAAATACCCAGGCTAACATGACTCAGTTTGGGTAATAGTCAATAGATTGTCCAAGTCAGCTCATTTCATTCCATCAAAATCACCTAGACCATGCAGTGGTTGGCTCAATTATACATTAAGAAGATCATGAGAATGCATGGCATACCTAATCAGATTATACCGAGTAGTGTGATGACCCCCTATAGGATATCCTAGGAAGACTATGGAAACTTGTTCCACACTAGTTACAATTGGCTAGTTAGTTACACGTTCACTTGTTAAAAATTTTTGTGCTTCTAGTTATTTAGCCTACAATGTGTTCATGCATGATTATGCTTCAACTTCTTCAATAATAATAAGTGGAAAATAATAAAACATTCACCAAGGCATTTCAAAATCCAAGTTCCAAACCATTGTTACAACATCCAAAAGATATAAATTCATCTACAAGTAATTAAGTGTGTATGAGCATTAATACTAAGACCACTATGCCCACACCCGAACGCAACAAAAGGTTAACAATTGTACCCATATACATCAGAGGCAACTAATGCACAAAATATACATCAAGGACTACTATCGAGATCTAATACACTAGACTAACACTTGAGATCAAACTACAAGCATAAGAGCCTCAAAAGCAAGGTTTTAAATCTTGTACCAGATACTGTACCATTTTTCTAATGATACAGTACAATTTAGGGTACCGATACTATATCGGTGGTACATCTCGGATGTACTGGGTTATGATAAATTTACACGTATATAAAAATCACATACATATTAATAAAAAATATAAATACATATGCCATACCAAGATGTTGAAAATCATATTATTGAACAACAAAACAAAACACACCAACATGGTGGCATTAGTTTTCAATGGGAACAACAAACTTGAAGGCGTGTTCCAAGTTCATGCTGACATTAATTTTCAATGGGAACAATAGAACAAAACAAAATGGTGGTATAAACAAAACAGTAGAAAAAAATAAAACAAACATCAATTTTCAATGGGAACAATAGCAATTTGAACTTTCACTCAATCTAATCTCAATATCTTCAAATTAAATTCCAAATTTATTACACAACCAAGCCAAATGGTGGCAGAAACTAACCTTTACAGTGATGGTGAGTGCCAATCAGGCAGTGGAGTTGGGTTCACCAGTGACGGTGGAAGAAATCATTTTCAATGATGTGGGCATCGGGTGCAGCGACAAGCATTCTCTTAGATGCTCCCCACGCTCTCGCAATTGTAGATGCATGAGCAACAAGGACAAACTGTTTGCAAAACGTATTAGGTCTAGTCATTTTGGTAGGGAAACCCAATTCTTAGTTTTTTTTTTGTTTATTTTCTTTTATTATTTTAAATCGTGCACCACTTCTTAGCTATTACAAACCAAGATCAGAATGGGATGAAATATCAGTATAGGCTAGTACACTTAACAAGACGAGACTAGCCTATTTCATACAAGTTTTGCTTTGGTACCGGTACATAGCGGCTAGAACAAAACAGAGTTAAAAACCCTATTAAAAAATCCTTCCTTGTGCCATACTAGCCTTTTTGGGCAACAAACAACTATAGTTAGTACTGTTACTTACCCAAGAAGAATACTACAACTATAATCATAAGAATTCAATAAACAATATACCTACACAAAAACACCAGCTCAATAATCTTCAATGGTTGTTAGGGTTTGCAAAGTCAGAATCTATATAACATAAACTATAGGAGTGAGAATCAATGATTCTCAGTAAGGAATCCTTTAATATGTAAGAAAAACACTAAGGACAACACATAGTTTAAGTCCCTTGGGACTTCATCCTCTACCTAGTCCTTATGTAGCAACGTGTTTTTGGGAGTCGCCACCAATCGGTTTCACCTAGGTCAATTGGACACCTTAAAATGGTCTACGAGAGTTCAGGGTGTTTGGGAGTACGGTTACGCTAAAACAACTTTGTTATAGCGCCCAAAAATTGGCACCTTAGTTTGATTTTAATTTTGTTTTGCTTGCTTTAAATAATTTCAGTTAATATCCAAACCATGGATTCTAATCGAACCACCAGGATATGGATTTCTAAACCTTCCTATTTGATTTGATTTTATTTTATGAAATTTTGATATTTCCAAACCGTAGATCCTATCGGATCACCCAGATGTGGAACCTAAAAACTTAACATATCCTTATTTATTTTTATTTATCTTTTAAATATTTTAGTTGATTATCAATCCAAACCATTGATCCTATCGAATCAGCCGGATATGGATCTTGAAATTTACTATCGTCATAAATTCATCCTAGGGTTTTGTCGGACCCATGCAGTATAAAATTTCCTAAGTGAGATTTTTTTTTATAGATGCATTATGTAAATCAAAAATAAAAATAAGATGAAAGCTATTCTAAGAAAACTTAAAAGGAAATAAAAGAGAAAAAAAAAAAGAGATAAAATAAAAATAAATAAATATCCTAAGTTGCATCCTTATGTGAATTTAATGGTTAAATCTGATGCATGGCTAAACAATCAAATAA
>KK906488.1:529-15213 GCA_000696445.1 Aquilaria agallochum
AATCACATCATGGCCCGTCTCAGCACATGGCTCAAGGCAACCTGCTACCAACTATCTGTCCCCTACGCCCAGAAATTCAGGAACATCCGACCGAACACGTGTCGCGATCTGAACGGGCTAGGCACTCCTATAAATACCAGGACTTAATACCAGACAGGAGGTTGGTTGGCTGGCAAAATACGGCTCCCATTACCAGGCAAAACTCCTCAGCCCTTTGTGCTATTTTCTCTGCCTTTCTCTCAGCCACCACTGACTTGGGCGTCGGAGGCTCCCCCCCGGAAAAACACTCCGGGGGCCTCCTAACCATTTTGTTTCTGAGCTTTCAGGCACTCTCCTTTGGGCTGTCCAGTCCACCAGGCGTTCTTCCTCCCAGAAGTCCCCCCACCAGTCATTATGGCTGTAAACGATGAGGCCCCTGGCCATCAGATGCTCATAGCCTGGAAGTAGTTTTTTAGTTGTTAAAAGATGAAGTTAATAATTTCATGTTGTGATTGCATGTATATTATTTTATTTGAGATTAATCATAATAAGGAGAAAAGTATAGAGGTTAATATGTTTAGAAGTTATAGTTAAATTATATCTTTAGGTTCTGACTACAAGTTCTGACCATAGAGGGATTATAAAACAAAGAAAGAAATTAGAGAATTCTCAAGAGGACATATAATAAGTTTTAGTAGAATGAAAAAAATTCCCAACACGTACTTTATGTATAGATCAAAATTTTATTTATTTTTATCCAAAAATATAATTTATTATCAGTTTATCATTTTTTTCATTGTCTTAATTCTGAATTCATATAGATTTATATTTCACATTGATATACAAAATTATTAGAATATGAAGCATATTTTGAAAATTTCTAATTTTTTGAAAAATAGTATTGTTCTATTGAGTTTACAAAGCTAATTTTTCTTTATTTCATTAATAATAATTTTAATTTATTTCTAATATTTAAAATTTAGACACATTTGTACCATTTATAAATTCTTTATGTAAGGAAAATAAGATTAGTATTTGAAAATGATAAATTAGAAAACAAAATTTGGTTATCATTTTTTATGTTTTCTATAAGTATTTTTTATGGAAAAAAAACTTAAAAAATGCCACTAAATTTAAAATTTTGTAACAAACATGTATTTGATTTATATGACTATTAAACATGCCTTTATTTACTTTTTCAACTTTAAATATTTTAATCAAAACCTAATAGTGCAACTTAATATATATATATATATAACCAAAAAATGTAAAGATATAAAGTGACTAAAACTTAAATTATAAGTTATTTAATTATATATTTAGTAGGTCGTTGCCTATTTAATTTGATATTTAGTAGTATTATAATACTATAAATATAATAAGAGAGAACATGCAAAGTGAGATGCATTTTTTATTAAAAGTTAAAAGCCAGATAATTAAGTTTTTTTTTTTTGGTAATGTATAATTACTTATAGCTATATGTCTTTGGAAAAACTCAATGTTTACTTAGAAGTTTATACTTTGATATTATGACCCATATTTATGTTATACTTATTAAAAGAAAATTATTTTTACTTGAGTTTCTTATTAAATATCCTATCTTTGCACTTAGAATACATTTTGGTTACAATTTTAAACAGAACCTTAAAACTGTTATTAAAAACTTACGCTAATATGTTAGCTTATGTCTTTTTAAAAAGTCAAAGTTACGCTAATATGTTAATGGTAAATCTATTCAATTGTTTGAGCTAATTAATATAATATATTTATTTTAATCATTAACATTTTGAATATAAAGTATAAAGGTTAAGATAAAATTTACTAATTTAACTTTTAATAATATTTCTAAATACTTAACATCTTTAAGTCCATTAAGTTAAGATATTTTCTCAACAAAATTCATACTATTAATTTTAAATTTCACATTGAGAATAGAAAATTTGACAGATTTGATAAGATATTAAAGTACAAGGAGGAAATTTTTATAAGTACTCTAGCATAAAAAAAATTTCTATCAGTTTTTTTTGTAACCAATATTATATGTAGCATATTTCGTACTATATTATTATTACTACTGCTGCTGCTGCTACTACTACTACTACTACTACTATTATTATTATTATTATTTATAATAAATAGCAATCAATTAGAATGAGCAATCTTTTATAATGAACGGCACAAAATGAGGAAAGTCATTATGAAATATTATAATAAAAAACTATGAAAAAATTGAAAAATGAAATTAGTGAGAAATATATCTAAACCAAAATAATAAAATCATTACTGCTATTATTTATTTAAAAAAAAGATAATTAAAATTATAGTTATTTAAGTAAAAAATAACTTAGTATTTTGATTCGTGTGCAACGCATGTGTGTATCTACTACTACTATATATATATATGCTAAATTGTACAATCTATCATTAAAATACACCTTATTTCACATGTTTACCCCTAAATTGTCAAACAATATTGCAGACATAGGATTGAATTAATGTTTGTTGCAAAAGGGTCTTTCCTTTCATTATCTTCGTCAGTGTTAACAGAAATTTGAAGCAAAATTCTAAAATTAGCCCTTGAACTCATGGAAAGTGAAACAAGGCCCCTAGACTTAAATTTGGGATAATTTTAGCATCACTTAACACTAAAATAAATGTAAAAATTACATATTTAGTCTTCTATTTAGCCACCATCAACCCCAAAAACCATAAACTTTCCTTACGTCGCCGCCACCCCTCGATGTTTTGATTCCCCTATCCGATTCCACTCGAGCCTTCATCGATGGTCGTGGTGGCAACCCCCACTGTGCCCCACATATTGCCATCGTTCCCAATGGTTCCTAGCCATCATTTATGCCAATTGAAGAGAAAAAGCGCCGCAACTTATTATGTAACACCCCTATATCCCAAATAGGTGAAATGTCGGAAGCATTATATGGATATATAGGCTCAAGTTCCAGGGCACAAGAACCTAGTGTAACACCCCATATCCCACATGGTTGGAATGTAAAAAGCCTTATATGGATATATAGGCTTATGTTCGAAAGCACAAGTACATAGCGCTTATTCTTTTCCAAATGATAGCCCATGTGGTGTGGGCCGGTGTTTTGTTGACAAGTTCTGGATTTGGGTATTTACAAATGGTATCAGCACTGACCTAGGACCACGATGATGTAGGATACTAGGTGTGCACATGCATCATCTACTAGGGCTGAACAAATGATATCGGAGCATGAAAATGGTTCAAAGTATGTGGTTGCATTTGTTGGTATGGAATGAAGGAACTTTCTTATACTAACAATCCATTTCAGCACCTAGTGCTTATTCTTTTTTAAAGGATAGCCTATATAGTTTGGGCAGGTGTTTCGTAGGTAGGTTTTGGACTTGAGTCATTACAAATGTAACGACTAAAGTCCAAAACCGGTCAACAAAATACCTACCCATACCATATGGCTATCCTTTAGAAAATGATAAATGCTAGGTACTTATGCTTTAAAATTAAAGCCTATATACCCACATAAGACTTCCCACAATTCACCCATGTGTGTTATAGGGGTGTTACAAACTCCCACCCTCCCTTATGTACCCAAATGTCCTTGTTGGGGTATCTTGGGTTACATGGCCCCCCTAGACCAGTAACCTTTCTAATCAAATTACTTGACCCCTAGCCAAGTAATCTCTTCAATCCAAGATCAGCCCCGGTAGATGATTCATGTGCATACCCAGTAGACATATCTTCACGATACTAAGTTGACTCTAATACCATCTGTAATGACCTATGTCCAAAACTTTCCAACAAAACACCTACCCACACCACGTAGGCTACCATTTGGAAAAGCATAAGTGCTAGGTGCCTTTTCTCTGGAACTTGACCCTATATATCCACATAAGACTTCCCAAATTTCAACCATGTAGGATATGAGGTGTTACAAACTCCCCCTCATATGTAACCAACGTCTTCATTGAGGTATCTTGGGTTAGATAGCTCCTCGGACCAGTAACCTCTCCAATCGGATTGCTTGACCCATGATCAAGTAACCTTTCTAATCTAGTATCAACCCAATAGATAATGCATGTGTACATCTAATATGTCACATCATTCCAGTCCTGGGTTAGCTCTGATACCATTTGTAATGACTCAAGTTTAGAACCACTCAACGGAACACCTACCCATACCACATGGGCTATCATTTAGAAAAAGGATAAGTGCTAAGTGCTTATGTTTTGAAACTAGAGCCTATATATCCACATAAAGCTTTCCACAATTTACTCATGTGGGATATGGGGTTGTTAAAAATCCCATATCCACCTAGCTTTATACACCCCCATATCCCACATGGGTAAATTGTGGGAAGCATTATGTGGATATATAGGGTCCAGTTCTAGAACATAAGCACCTAACATTTATCATTTTCTAAAGGATAACCCATGTGGTGTGGGTAGGTGTTCTATTGACTGATTCTAGACTTACGTCATTATAGATGGTATTAGAGCCTAGCCATGACCACAATGATGTGGCATACTGGGTGTGCACATGCATCGTCAATCGAGGTTGCTCCTGGATCAGAGAGATATCCTACTGGGTGTCAATTGTATTCAAGAAATTATTGGGTGTGCACATGCATCGTCAAAGGATAGCCCATGTGGCATGGGCAAGTGTTTCATTAACCGGTTTTGAACTTAAGTCATTATAAGTGGTATTAGAACCGACCCGGAACCACAATGATGTGGCATATTATGTGTGCACATGCATCGTCTACTGGGCTAATCTTTGATTAGAGAGATTACTTGGCCGAGGACCAAGTAATCCAATTAGAGAGGTTACTAGTCCGAGGGACCAAGTAATATGATTGACACCAACAAAGACATTGGGTAAATAAAGGGGGGAGTTTGTAATACTTCTATATCCCATATGGGTGAAATATGAAAAGTCTTATGTGGATATATAGGCTCAAGTTACAAAGCACAAGCACCTAGCATTCGTCATTTGGAAAATGATAGCTCATGTTGTGTGACCAAGTGTTTGGTTCACCGGTTCTGGACTTGGGTCTTTACACATCCTTCCTCCACCATCGTCTCCAATGTCACTAGCCATCCCTACTCTCCAATACCATGCCGTTCATCCCATGCTGCCGATTCCAAGCATCGCAACCCATCACCAAACTAATTGAAGGAAAAGGCACACCCATTACTCCAAGCCATTGAGTCTACCTCCATAATCGCTACTGGCCACCATCCTCCTAGCCCCTGAGGTTGCCTCCTCTTCCCAAGCAAAACCTAATTCTCCAATCATCCCATCATCATCAGTTAACAAAGATTCAAAGCAAGAATTGGATCATCACCTACCAGACCCGTTACCAACTCTGTTTTCCTTTCATCTCTGGCGCCTCATGTCAACCTGTACTTATCTTAATTCTCTGACAAAATCCTCGTTAGTACTTCATCTTTCGTTCCTTCACTTTCTGTCTCCGACTATGTTTGCTCTTTGCTTTCTTTCATCTTTGTATTTGTGATTCCACTAGAGAATATATTTGAATCAATTGTTGGCTTATTGATTCTACCATGGCCGATGAATTTAGAGCAATAGAGAATTTGTACAACTTTTGGATTGGGTCGGTGAATATGGTTCTAGCAAGGTTTGAAATGGAGAGTAAGTAGGTTTGAGATTTGAGGGTTAAAATCATTGATTAAAAAAATTTTGAGTACCAAAATTGTCATTTCACATTTAATTTAGTATTAAATGAGGCCAAAATGGTCCCAACTTCAAGTCCCTAGGTCTTGTATTCGTTTTGCATGATTTCAAAGGCTAATTCTAGAATTTTACCTCAAATTTCTATTAACACTAATGGAGATAATGAAAAGAGGGCATTTTTGCAACAAAACATTAATTTAATCCTACATTTGAAACATTCAATAATTCAAGGATGAATATATGAAATGAGGTATATTTTAAGGGTAGATTTTACAATTTAACCATATATATATAATCTGATTTAGTTTCATAAGAACAATAAGCAAGGGAAAATTTCATTTGAACTTAAGAAATAGCCACGGCAACTGTGAAGGAAATGTGAGGCTACACTAGAAGAGGAGAAATTGGAGTCTTCACATAACAAATTCTTTTAGGTACTTGGTAAGTGTTGTGATAACAAGAGATAATCCTTTCAACTTTATGCGTTGAGAAATTGTAAACAACCAACCTGTCTCTGTCCACTTCCGTAAGCACCTCATGATCATTTTGTGTGAAGTATATCAGCATCATAACTTGGAAAGTAGGATTGGAGATGTGAAACAACATGGACCAATAGTCTCCAACTCCATGCTCCTTCATCAACCATACCTCAAAACAATTTTCTGTAAAAACTTCAGGCATAGCACACAAGCACCCCTCTAGAGCATACACCTAAAGCGATGATTTGATCCTTACCCACCTTTTTGCAGTGGCATCTTCTTGAACTTCTCCTTGACTAGATAAAAGACAATGATCGCATTAGAATTATAGGTCCCACGCATGCCCTCGCACCAGGGGTCATCTTCTTCCACGTAGGTATACTCCACTAAAACTCAATGCAAAGCTCCATTCACTACAACCTCACAACCCTCGTATTGGAAAAAATAACGATAATGTCAATATCTTGACCAGCACCATGTTTGAAGTTGTACCACGTATAGCTTCAAAGAGTTTGAATCCCAAAGTCATGCTTTCTCATAAAAGAGAATCATCACTTTGGAGTCACTTGAGAAACAATCAAATACAAGCCCAAATTAAAAAGATGGAAAGTACCAGATGTCAGTTTTTGGGGGGGGTTAAGGGAGGGTAAAAAGACAGCTTGGGTAGAATGGAGTAAGGTGTTAGCTAAAAAGGAGGTAGGGGGCTTGAGTGTGGGTAGTTTAAGGGCAAAAAATTTGGCCTTGCTCGGGAAGTGGTGGTGGCGTTTTAGGACAGAGGAGGATGCCCTGTGGGTCAAAATTATTAAGGCTATTTTTGGAGAACAAGGTGGGGTAGATAGGGTGTCGAGTGGGACAATGTTTTCTGGAGTTTGGGGGAGCATCCTAAAAATAGGAGGGGAGTTGGAGGAGGTTAGGGTGGACTTTATAAGCTCTTTTAGGAGGGAAGTAGGGGTAGGGGATAAGGTAAGATTTTGGGAGGACCTTTGGCTGGGGAATTGTGTTCTGAAGCATAAGTTTCCTAGGTTATTTGAGTTGGAGAGGTTTAAGAATTGTTTGATAAAAGAAAGGAGGAGGGACAGTGGGTGGGATTGGGAGTGGATGAGGGATCTAAGAGGGAGGGAGGTAGGAGAGTTTGAGGAGCTGTAGAAACTACTGGTCTCTTTAAACTGTAAGGCAGGTTCCTCTGACAGCTGGAGGTGGCATCTACACCCCAATGGCTCGTTTTCGGTTAAGGTGCTGTCCATGTTGGTGGATGAAGCTCTTTTACCAACAGCTCTTGGTGGCCAAGCTACAAGATGGAATTCGTGGGTTCCCCGAAAAGTCAACGTTTGCATATGGAGGGCCTTGCAGTATAGGCTCCCTTCAAAGATTAATTTGGCGGTGAGAGGCTTCATAGTCCAAGACACTCTTTGCCCTTTCTGCAAACAGGAAGAGGAATCGCTGGACCACTTGTTTGTGAACTGCTCACATGCAAAGGAGGTTTGGTCTGCAGTTTATTCTTGGTGGCATGTTCAAGCAATGACAGCAGGGAACGTGAGGCAAGCTTTGGCTGGTCATCAGTTGGGTTACCTTAATACGACTCATCAGAAGGTTTGGGAAGCTATAACTTTCATTGTCTTTT
Source organism: Aquilaria agallochum (assembly GCA_000696445.1). Lineage (NCBI taxonomy): Eukaryota > Viridiplantae > Streptophyta > Magnoliopsida > Malvales > Thymelaeaceae > Aquilaria > Aquilaria agallochum. The sequence continues at coordinate 8,301 of KK906488.1, forward strand.
GGTCTATTTGGAATAAAAGAAATAGTTTAGTCTTTGCAGATAGTAGCAAATCAGTCGGGCAGATGATCTTTCAAGTTCAAAGCTTGTCCTACCCATGGATTAGGAACAGGTGCCCAAAACTTAGCTATAGTTGGTTTGAATGGTTTTTTAATCCAAAAATGGCGGTTCAGAATTGGTTGTACAGGGGGTGGGTTGTGTGCTATCTAAAGATTCTGTAGCAGGTGTTTGTAGGGTCTGTGGGGTGTCTTTGTGAGGTTTCTAGGGCTAGCTCCTTGCTAGGTCTGTAACCTTGTTTTTCTTGTCTTAGTAATCTATTCTCTTTCTTGCTGCCGTTCAAAAAAAAAAACAAGCCCAAATTATTGACAAAAGAATCGCTTCTATAACATACTGTTGTGCATGAGTCCAGTCAGATGGTCAAAATTAGTAATTAACCGAATTGGGTTTTATTTCCTTGTGCAAAGTGGTTTGCTTGTTTTTTTTTGTGCTTGAAATGGCTTTAAAAGCCACTTGACGTGGCTTGTGAAACAAAGCCTAATTGGCTTTTGTTTTAAAATTCCAACTTGGACTTTGGGTGTCTTAGATTATAAAATCCAATAAAGTGTCACAAAATCAAAGGATCCTAGAAAAAGGAGCCAGAAAGAGATGAAACGAGACACATAGAAATTTCTTGCGACTCAGCTTTATTCAACAAATTTCCATTGGGCAGTAATTTTTGCTCTTTATTTTAGCATTGATCTTGTAATTTAGGAGTGTCATTCCCTTGGGTTTGTAGTACATTGATCCTGGAGTATTAGTGATTTGGATCTCCATTGTGTGAGATTTTTTTAGGAACCCTATAGTGTTAAATTTTTGGTTTTTTTTTTTCAAATTACTGTTATAGGGTTCAAGTTTGGGCAACAATTTGAATGCTGGGCATTGTACTATTTTTTCTTATAATGGATTTTGTTGCTTGTTTCCCCTATGGTTTTTCCTTTTACACTATAGGGCTATCCACGTATATTGTGTATCTCAATTTATTTCTACTTGATGTTGCTTTTCTAATTGTTTTATGCTTGGTTGTAATTTATTGGCATGAGCAATGTCAATTTTGCCTTGTGGGTTCGACGACTATTATTTTTTGTCCATCCGAACAAGTGGTACCAGAGCGTATGGCTAAAGAGGATATAGGTGACAACACCAGTTCAATGAACAAATTGAATGCATTAAATTACTTAATTTAGAAGCCAATGATGGTGGATATACTTCATTGTCTTGATTTGTATGATCTGATTTTAGGTGATTCAGCCAAGTCGAAAGACAAGTCGGATGATTATTGGAAGAAGCTTAATCGTAAGATAGCTACAACCACTATAAGATCGGTGGATATTAGCGTGTTCCACCATGTTTTGCAAGAAACTAAAGGGCTTATTTAATAGGAAAACTGTTTAGAATAAAGCTTTAACTATACAAAAGCTTATGAATTTAAAACTTAAGGAGGGATAATCAGTTTCTAACCACTTAAACAATTTCTAGAAGTTGATTAATCAATTGACTACTATGAAGTTGGAGCTTGATAATGAGTTGCACGAATTACTTATTTTGAGTTCTTTACCTGAGAGCTGTGAGACCTTGGCGATCACTATCAATAATTCATGGATTGAAAATTCACATTGAGTTTGGTTAAAGACAACTTTTTCAACAAGGAGACAAGAAGGAAGGATTTGGGTTCTAAGTATGCATAGACTCTTGTTATTAAGAGTAGAGGTAGAAGCAAGAGTAAGGAACCTAAAAGTGGTCATGGTAAATCTGGAGTTTAGAGATGGCAAAGATTGTCATTATTGTAGAAAAACTAGTCATATAAAAAACTATTGAATGAAGAGGAAGAAAGATGAAAAGAAAGAGGAGAAAGCTCCCTAGGACAAAAATACGGCCACAATTGTTGAGTAAGATGTTGATGATCTGGTTACATTAGTTTATGCACAGGGGGACTATGACATGTTATAGATCCAAATGTCCAGTGGATAGTCAATTCAGCTGCTTCCCATCATATTTCTCCTAAGAAGGAATTGTTCACTACTTATAAAGAGGTTGATCTTAGGGCGGTGAAGATGGGTGGCATATGACCTAGTCTAGGATCTTAGGGATTGGTGATGTTATTGTGCATACTAGTTTGGGTGTCACTTTGACGCTAAGAGATGTGCATCAAATTTCAGATATGTGGCATAACCTTATTTCAATGAATATGCTTGACCGTAAAGGTTATGATCAGATTTTCAGATATAGAACGTGGAAACTAAAGCATGGTTCTTTACTAATGGTGCAAGGTGATCTTTGTTGCACTCTATATAGGACACATGTTCATGTTTGTGAAAGCGGTTTGCTGAATGCGGTTATGGATGATGCTTCTATGAATTCATGGCATAAGTGGCTAGCTTACATCATGAATGTGCCCTGGTTACATTCACTTGCCTATAAGTTGCATAGGCACCAACTTGGAAAGAGAAAATACTAAGGGCATAACATCATAATGAGAATCTTGGTCAGGCATCTAGCCAAAGACATGGAAAGTTGTTCAAAGGGTTCTCTTATAGGTAGGGTTTGCTGCATTCCAAGATAGGATTTATGTACCCAAAGGGCATGTCTCTCATTCTTATCACCAAAGGTACACCACTTGACCCTTATGATTTTTATGCATTAGTAAAGCATCATAGAGTTTCCTTTCATGTTCTCTCTACATGAAAGAAAACTAAACTTGAGCTAATAAATTCTAATGTTTATGATCCCATTGAGGTTAAGTTGTTGGGCGGTAATAGGTACTTTGTGACTTTTACTGATGATGCTTCATGAAAGACTTAGGTGTACTTGTTGAACAAAAAGAGTCAGGTGTTTGACTGCTTCAAGATTTTCCATGCCATGGTTGAAAAGGAGACTAATGTGTAGTTGAAGTATCTTCATACAGATAATGGCAAGGAGTATACCTTTAATAAGTTTGAGAGGTATTGCAAGGTGTATGGTATCATCATGAGAAGATGGAACCTAGTACACTACAACATAATGGTGAAGCTGAGAGGTTAAACTACACCATTATAGAGAAAGTTAGATGTATTCTAAGGATGTTTAAATTGCCAAAGACATTTTCGGGTGAAGTTGTGAGTATTGTTGTTTACTTGATTAATCAGACTCCATCAGTTTCTTTGGGTTTTATAATCCCAAAGAATCTGTGGAAAAGCAAGAATGCTTTTTACTCATATTTGAAGGTGTTTAGTTGTAAAGCATTCATGCATATGCCTAAGGAACAATGCTCAAAGCTTGATAATAAGGCTAAACCATGCATCCTTGTTGGTTATGGTAGTGAAAATATGGTTACCAGTTATGGGATCTGGAGAAAACAAGGTGGAGTATAGAAGATTTTAGCCTACAATAGGAGATTTTAGATACTACTTATAGTGTTGCTGAACTGATACCTCCTTTTATTCCATTTGAGAATGACACAAATGGGTAAGCTTCAAAACATAAGATAGAGCAGCCAACCATTGTTAATAAAGAGGTTGATGGCAATATAGCTAAGCATGACAATGATCTTGAGCAGGGTGAATAGCCCCTTCCATTAGAAGAGATAGAGTCTGAGCTGAAAAGATATACTATAAAGTGCTGTCCATTTACCAGGTATTCTAGTTCTGATTATGTCATGCTTGTTGTTGCAAGAGAGCCTGAGAGCTTCCTAGATGTGTAGTCTTATGCAGATAAAGACTAGTGAATTCTTACAATGCAAGATGAGATGAATTCTCTTTAGAAGAACAATACACAAGAGTTGGTGGATCTACCTAAGGGTAGAATAACATTGCAAAATAGGTGGCTATTCAAGTTGAAGAAAAATAGTGATAAACTAGTTAAGTATATAGTGCTTCTTTGGTGGTAAAGGGCTTTTATCAAAAGAATGGCAGACTTTGATGAGATCTTTTCCCCTATGGTGAAGATGTGTTCCATTCGTGTTGTACTTGGACTAGTGGCAAGTCTAAATCTTGAGTTGTTCTCTAGATGTGAAAACTGCATTTTTACATGGTGACTTAAATGAAGAGATTTATATGGTTCCATCGGAAGGATTTAAAGTGAAAGGAAAAGATCATTTGGTTTATAGGTTGAAGAAGAGCCTTTATGCTTTATGGCTTGAAGTAGGCACCTAGATAATGGTATCGCAAGTTTGATTCTTTTATGGTTGGTTAGAATTATAAAAGAATTGATGCAAATTTTTCTGTCTATGTCAGGAAATTTTTTGATCATAACCTTGTTCTTCTTCTGCCTTATTTTGATGATATGTTTATTGTTAGGCAATATGCTTTGACGATTCATAAGTTGAAAGATAAATTGTCTAAGTTCTTTGACATAAATGAGTTAGGGCCAGTGAAAAAAATTTTGGGCATGAGAATTGTTTATGACCGAAAAGCCAAAAGCTATGGTTATCATAGGAAAATTATGTTGAATGAGTCCTTGAAAGGTTCAACATGACAAATGCTAAGCTAGTTAGCATGCCTTTTGTGAATCACTTCAAGTTGAGTATGAAGTCGTGCCTAACTACAACGAAAGAAAAGAAAAAGATGTTAACTATTCCTTACTCCTCTATGGTTGGTTCTTTGATGAATGCCATGGTTTGTACTCAGTCAAATATTGTTGATGCTGTTGGATTGGTTAGTTAGTTTCTTTCTAATTCAAGGAAATCTAAGTGGGAAGCATGAAGTGAATTTTTAGATATTAGATGGGCACTTTTAAATTTTATTTCAGTTTTAGTGGTGCTAATCTTATCTTGGAAGGCTTTATCGATGTAGATATGGTGGATAATCTTGATCGTAAAAAATTTACATCATATTATATTTTCACTTTTGCAAAGTGAGCTATCTAATGGCAGTTGAAGTTGTGAAAGTGTGTTGCTTTGTCTATAATTAAGACATAGTATATAGTGGCCAATAAAGCAAGTAAAGAGATACTTTGGAAGAAGTAATTCCATTTTGAGATGGGTTTAAAGCCGAAGGCGTATGTGATGCAATGTGATAATAAGAACGTTATTCATTTGAGCAAGAACTCAATGTATCATACTCGCACTAAACACAATGAGGTATGGTATCTGATGCCCTGAGACATCTTCACTGGAAGGCATGGTGACTTCCGGGAGGACTTCCTGTGGAGGAGAGCGTTTGGAGTTGAAGTTTCCCAGGGGAATGTGCCTAAAAAGCTCAGAGAAGAGGGTTAGGAGGTCCCCGGGGTGCTTTTCTGGGGAGGAGCCTCCGACGCCCAAGTCAGTTTCCTGAAAAGGTGAGGGGGAAGCACTAGAGTTTTCAGTGGGCTTGCCTGTATTTTCTCAAGGAGGAGGAGTCTAGCCCTTTACCAGGGTCTGTTCCTTGGTATTTATAGAGAAGCCCAGCTCGTTCAAATGACGACACGTGTTCAGTCGGATGTTCTCTGAGTTTCTGGGCGTAGGGGGCGAGTAGCTGATGACAGGCTCCTTGAGCCTTGAACCGAGACAGGTCGTGACAAGACCTGGACAGTGTCGGTGTGTCAAATCGCCATTTGAGGTGACATGTAGCGTCTGTGGGCGGCATGTCAGAGGCTCTTTAAATGCTCATGCTGTACTCCCGAGGTCCTCTGGGCGAGGTTGTTCTTTGACACGGTCGCCCTTCTTAGGGAGTTATGCTCGTGCTTTTGGGGGTTCCCTTGTTCGGAGGTTCCACCTTTAGGGAGATTCTCTTCTGCTTGCGATAGTTAATCCTCTATAACTGAAGGCGATCCGTTCGGTCCCCTGAGGGAGCCGGCATCATCTTTGCGATACCTGGCGTTCTAGCCGAAGTTCCAAGTTCGGGGTGCTTGGCTCCGTTACTTCCGAGGTTGGTGATAGTGTCTCTCTCGGGTGACGCCAGGCGTCCTGATCATACTTTCGGCAGGAAGTACGCACTGGGAGAGGAGACGGTCCTTCGGCTATCACAAGCCCCCCTCCAGAAAGCCAAAGTGGGAACTTCGGTTTAGCAGCTTTCAAAGGGAGTACTTCGGGGCCTTGGGTATAGCAATTTTGCCGAAGGTGTACCTTTTGTCCGAAGACGCGGGTTGTTCAAACATAGCTCGTCTTTTGGTGTCTGCGGGGTAACCTACTTCTTTGTTTTTGTAGGTCTGTGAAACATCGCGTCTCGTAACCAGACGTGTCAGTCTGGAGCGGCGCGCCGTCTGTCAGAAGGCGTGTCCCTCTTTTGGCACGATGGCTGACATGTGGCAGCTTTTTATTGGCTAGGGGTTGCATCGGTTACAGCGGGCGTGCATTTTTATGCTTAGCAAGCAGTTATGGCGACTCCTTGCCTTTGCGCAGCATTTATGACGCCGTTTCGCTTATCCCCCCTCGGCCTATATATACTCTTGTTCCTTCATAACCCCTTTTGCTTCTCCTTTTGCTCTCCTCTGTCTTTCAAGTGCTCCTGCCTTCTTTCTTGCTTTTTGCGGCGGTGCTGTTTAACGGTGTTTTTCCGGCCACCTTTCACGACGGCGTTTTCAAATCCAGATTTTGACAAATCATTCGGTGGGTTTTTGATCTCCAGAGCCCTCTGATTTTTGCTTTTTCAAGCTTTTCCGAACTTGTTTTTTGCCTTTTTCCGAACTCTTTTTTCAGCCAATCATGCCTATCCCCGAGAGCTGGCAGCCTCTTCTTTCTCACCCTTGTTGCACCACTCCTGCAAAACTAGAGAAATGGAAGAAGAAGTTCTTTCTTCCCTCCTATGTCACTACGAGGTTGCCACGTTCTGACCAATTTAATTTTTCAAACCATAGTGACGAGGTTACCATTTTTCGAGCCCAGCTGAAGGCCGGACTTCAGTACCCTCCGCCGAAGATGGTTTGCGAGTTTTGCCATTTCCATGGCATTGCCGTGAACCAACTTCCACCGAACTCGTACTGCTAC
>KK906489.1:0-13140 GCA_000696445.1 Aquilaria agallochum
TTGTTTTGGAATGAAATGGAAACATTCACAAGAAGTTCGGAATGAAATGCAAACATTCACAACTTGTTCGGAATGAAATGGAAACATTCACAACTAGTTTTGAAAGAATTGGAAACATTTACAAATTGTTTGGAATGAAATGGAAACATTCAAAACTTGTTTTGGAATCAAATTGAAACATTCAGAAGAGGTTTGGAATGAAATGGAAACATTCACAACTGTTTGGAATGAATGGTAACATTAACAGCTTGTTCGGAATGAAATGGAAACATTCACAACAAGTTTAGAATTAAATGGACATATTCAAAACACATTTGGAATGTAATGGAAACATTCACAACTTGTTTGGAATGAAATTGAAACTTTCACAACTTGTTCGGAGTGAAAAGGTAACATTCTCAACTAGCTTGGAATGAAACGGAAACATTCACAACTAGTTTGAAATGAAATTAAAACATACACAACTAGTTTCGATGAAATGGAAACATTCACAACTTGTTTGGAATGAAATGGGAACATTCACACCTTGTTTGGAATCAAATGGAAACATTCATAACTAGTTTTTAATGAAATGGAAACATTCATGTCTTGTTTGGAATGAAACCGAAACATTTACAACTAGTTTGGAATGACATGGAAACATTCACAACAAGTTTGGAATGAAATGCTAACGTTCACAACTTCTTTGGAATGAAATGGAAACATTCAGAACTAGTCTGGAATGAAATGGAACCATTCACAACGAGTTTCGAATGAATTGGAAACAATCACAACTTGTTTGAATGAAATGAAAACATTCACAACTTGTTTCGAAAGAATGAGATGGAAACATTCACAACTAGTTTGGAATGAAATGGAAACATTCACAACTTGTTTGGAATGAAATGGATACATTCAAAACTTGTTTTTGATTGAAATGGAAACATTGGCAACTCGTTCGGAATGGTTGGAAACATTCACAACTGGTTTGGAATGAAATGGAGACATTCAGAACAAGTTTGGAACGAAATGGAAACATTCACAACTCATTTGGAATGAAATGGAAACATTCACAAGAAGTTCGGAATGAAATGGAAACATTCACAACTTGTTTGGAGTGAAATGGAAACATTCACAACTTGTTTGGAAGGAAATGGAAACTTTCACAACTTATTTGGAGTGAAAAGGAAACATTCAGAACTAGTTTGGAATGAAATGGAAACATTCAAAACTAGTTTGTAAAGAATTTGAAACATTCACAACTAGTTTGGAATGAAAGGGAAACATTCACAACTAGTTTGGAAAAAATTGGAAACATTCACAACTAGTTTGGAATGAAATGGAAACATTCACAACTTGTATGGAATGAAATGGAAACATTCACAACTTGTTTTGGAATCAAATGGAAACATTCACAAGAAGTTTGGAATCAAATGGAAATATTCACAACTTGATTTGAATGAAATGGAAACATTCACAACTTATTTGGAATGAAATGGAAACAGTCACAAGAAGTTCAGAATGAAATGGAAACATTTACAACTTGTGTTGGAATGAAATGGAAACATTCACAACTTATTTGGAATAAAATGAAAACATTCACAACTAGTTTGGAAAGAAATGGAAACATTCGCTGTTGGAATTCTTGGTGCGCCAAGATCCTTTTAAGGTAGGATTTCAGCTCGTTGAGCTAGCTCTAGCTTGAATAGCTATCTAAGGCAGCTAGAAGTAGCTCCCTTAGGTCAAGTCAGCTCACTTCAGCTATAAGTAGCTCAAGGTAGTTGGACTTCAGCTCAAGTTAGCTCAAGTCAGCTCAAGTCAGCTCACCTCAGCTCACTTCAGCTTTTGGTAGCTGAATGTAGTTGGACTTCAGGTTAAGTCAGCTCACTTCAGCTATAAGTAGCTGAAAGTAGCTGGACTTCAGCTTAAGTTAGCTTAAGTCAGCTCAAGTTAGCTCACTTCAGCTTCTGGTACCTGAGTGTAGCTGGACTTCAGTTTACTTCAGCTGAGAGCAGCTAACTCCAGCTCTAGGTCAGCTCTAAGAGCTGGACCTCAGTTCATGGTGCTTTGTTGGAGCTCAATGGTGCATAAGTAGTATAGTGAGCTAGCTTTGTGCCAGCTCACCTTGCTTTTAGCTCAAAACCACCAAGAGACACATCTTTTGTGTAAAGGTATGTCTCTTCATAAAAAAAGATGACTATTGGCTAAAAGAACATGTCTTTTCATCCAAAGGAAGTGTTCCTTGAGTGAANTCGCTAAAGATAACCAAGAAGAAAGGTGCACATCTTTTCTTGATTTAGTAGCATGTTAGGTTTCATTTTCGTATATTCTTAGTAGCATGCTATGATTTATTTAACACAACTTGTATGTGATCATGATATGTTATATAATATGTTATGCATGCCTATATCCATGTTGAATTCAAATTAACAAATATGCATGTGGCATATACATGAGTAGACAACATAAAAGTATGTTATCATAAGATCATAAGATCCTGAAATCTTCATTCACAACTAGTTTGGAATGAAATGGAAACATTCACAACAAGTATGGAATGAAATGGAAACATTCACAACTTATTTGGAATGAAATGGAAACATTCGCAACTTGTTTGGAATGAAATGGAAACTTTCACAACTTGTTTGGAATGACAAGGAAACATTCACAACTTGTTTGGAATGGAATGGAAACAATCACAACTAGTATGGAATAAAATGGAAACATTCACAACAAGTTTCGAATGAATTGGAAACATTCACAACTTGTTTGGAATGAAATGGAAACTTTCACAACTTGTTTGGAATGAAAACGAAACATTCACAACTTGTTTGGAATGAAATGGAAACATTCACAACTAGTTTGAAATGAAATGGAAACATTCACAACTAGTTTAGAATGAAATGGAAACATTCACAACTTGTTTTGGATCAAAATGGAAACATTCACAACTCGTTTGGAATGAATGGAAACATTCACAGCTAGTTTGGAATGAAATGGAAACATTACGAACAAGTTTGGAATGAAATGGAAACATTCACAACTCATTTGGAATGAAATGGAAACATTCACAAGAAGTTCGGAATGAAATGGAATCATTCACAGCTTGTTTGGAATGAAATGGAAACATTCACAACTTGTTTGGAATGAAATGGAAACTTTCACAACTTGTTTGGAATGAAAAGGAAACATTCACAACTTGTTTGGAATGAAATCCAAACATTCACAACTTGTTTGGAATGGAATGGAAACATTCACAACTAGTTTGGAATGAAATGGAAACTTTCACAACTAGTTTAGAATGAAATGGAAACATTCAAAACTTGTTTTGGATTGACATGGAAACATTCACAACTCGTTTGGAATGAATGGAAACATTAACAGCTAGTTTGGAATGAAATCGAAACATTCACAACTAGTTTTGAATGAAAAGGTAACATTCTCAAATAGTTTGGAATGAAATGGAAACAGTCACAACTAGTTTGCAATGAAATGGGAACATTCACAACTTGTTTGGAATGAAATGGAGACATTCACAACTAGTTTTGAATGAAATGGAAACATTCACAACTTGTCTTGAATGAAATGCTAACGTTCACAACTTCTTTGGAATGAAATGGAAACATTCACAACTAGGTTGGAATGAAATGGAAACATTCACAATGAGTTTCGAATTGGAAACAATCACAACTTGTTTTGAATGAAATCGAAACATTCACAACTTGTTTCGAATGAAATGGAAACATTCACAACTAGTTTCGAATGAAATGGAAACAATCACAACAAGTATGGAATTAAATGGAAACATTCACGACTAGTTTCGAATGAATTGGAAACATTCACAACTTGTTTGGAATGAAATGGAAACTTTCACAACTTGTTTGAAATGAAACGGAAACATTCACAACTTGTTTGGAATGAAAAAGAAACATTCACAACTTGTTTGGAATGAAATGGAAACATTCACAACTAGTTTAGAATGAAATGTAAACATTCAAACCATGTTTTGGACTGACATGGAAACATTCACAACTCATTTGGAATGAATGGAAACATTAACAGCTAGTTTGGAATGAAATGGAAACATTCAGAACAAGTTTTGCAATGAAATGGAAACATTCAAAACTTGTTTTGGAATGAAATGGAAACATTCACAAGAACTTCGGAATGAGATGGAAACATTCAAAACTTGTTCGGAATGAAATGGAAACATTCACAACTTGTTTGGAATGAATGGAAACATTCACAGCTAGTTTGGAATGAAATGGAAACATTACGAACAAGTTTGGAATGATATGGAAACATTCACAACTCATTTGGAATGAAATGGAAACATTCACAAGAAGTTCGGAATGAAATGGAATCATTCACAGCTTGTTTGGAATGAAATGGAAACANTTCACAACTTGTTTGGAATGAAAAGGAAACATTCACAACTTGTTTGGAATGAAATCCAAACATTCACAACTTGTTTGGAATGGAATGGAAACATTCACAACTTGTTTGGAATGGAATGGAAACATTCACAACTTGTTCGGAATGAAATGGAAACATTCACAACTTGTTTGGAATGAAATGCAAACATTCACAACTAGTTTCGAATGAAATGGAAACATTCATTTGTATTTTGGAAAGAAATGGAAACATTCACAACTAGTTTGGAATGAAATGGAAACATTTACAACTAGTTCGGAATGAAATGGAAGCATTCACAAATTTTATGGAATGAAATGGAAACATTCCCTACTTGTTTGGAAAGAAATGGAAACATTCACTACTTGTTTGGAATGAAGTGGAAACATTTTCAACTTGTTTTGGGACCAAATGGAAACATTCGCATGAAGTTCCGAATGAAATGGAAACATTGACAACTTGTTTGGAATGAAATGGAAACATTCAGAACTTATTTGGAATGAAATGGAAACATTCACAAGAGGTTCGGAATGAAATGGAAACATTCACAACTTGTTTGGAATGAAATGGAAACATTCACAACTTGTTTGGAATGAAATGGAAACATTCACACCTTGTTTTGGAATCAAATGGAAACATTCACAACTAGTTTGGAATGAATGGAAACATTCAAAACTTGTTTGGAATGAAGTGGAAACATTCACAACTATTTTGGAAAGAAATGGAAACATTCACAGCTTGTATGGAATGAAATGGAACCATTCGCAACTTGTTTGGAATGAAATGGTAACATTCACAACTAGTTTGCACTGAAATGGAAACATTAACAACTAGTTTGGAAAGAAATGGAAACATTCACAACTAGTTTGGAATGAAATGGTAACATGCACAAATAGTTTGGAACGAAACGGAAACATTCACAACTAGTTTGGAAAGAAACGGAAACATTCACAACTTGTTTGGAACGAAATGGAAACATTCACAACTTGTATGGAATGAAAGGGAAACATTCACAACTTGTTTTGGAATCAAATGGAAACATTCACAACTTGTTTGGAATGAAATGGTAACATTCACAACTTGTTATGCAATCAAATGGAAACATTCACAACTAGTTTGGAATGAATGGTAACATTCACAACTTGTTTGCACTGAAATGGAAACATTCACAACTTGTTTGCAATGAAATGGAAACATTCACAACTTTTATGGAATGAAATGGTAACATTCACAACTAGTTTGCACTGAAATGGAAACATTAACAACTAGTTTGGAAAGAAATGGAAACATTCACAACTTGTTTGGAACGAAATGGAAACATTCACAACTTATTTTGGAACCAAATGGAAACATTAACAACAAGTTTGGAAAGAAATGGAAACATTCACAACTTGTTTGGAATGAATGGTAACATTAACAACTTGTTCGGAATGAAATGGAAATATTCGCAACAAGTTTGGAATTAAATGGAAATATTCAAAACACATTTGGAATGTAATGGAAACATTCACAACTTGTTTGGAAGGAAATTGAAACACTCACAACTTGTTTGGAATGAAATGGGAACATTCACAACTTGTTTGGAATGAAATGGGAACATTCACACCTTGTTTGGAATGAAATGGAAACATTCATAACTAGTTTTGAATCAAATGGAAACATTCACATCTTGTTTGGAATGATACGAAAACATTTACAACTAGCTTGGAATGACATGGAAACATTCACAACAAGTTTGGAATGAAATGCTAACATTCACAACTTCTTTGGAATGAAATGGAAACATTGACGACTAGTCTGGAATGAAATGGAAACATTGACAACGAGTTTTGAATCAATTGGAAAGAATCACAACTTGTTTGAATGAAATGGAAACATTCACAACTTGTTTCGAAAGAAATGTAAACATTCACAACTTCTTTGGAATGAAATGGAAACAATCACAACTAGTATGGAATGAAATGGGAACATTCACAACTAGTTTCGAATGAATTGGAAACATTCACAACTTGTTTGGATTGAAAAGGAAATATTCACAACTTGTTTGGAATGAAATGGAAACATTCACTACTTGTTTGGAATGAAATGGAAACACTCACATCTAGCTTGGAATGAAATGGAAACACTCACAACTAGTTTGGAATGAAATGGAAACGTTCACAACTGATTTGGAATGAAATGGAAACATTCACAACTTATTTTGGAATCAAATGGAAACATTCACAACTTGTTTGGAATGAATGGTAACATTCACAACTTTTTTGGAAAGAAATGAAACATTCACAACTCATTTGGAATGAAATGGGAACATTAACAACTTGTTTTGGAGTGAAAGGGAAACATTCAAAAGAAGTTTGGAAAGAAATGGAAACATTCACAACTTGTTTGGAATGAAATGGAAACATTCACAACTTGTTTGGAATGAAATGGAAACATTCGCAACTTATTTGGTATGAAATGGAAACATTCACAACTAGTTTGGAAGGAAATGGTAAGATTCACAACTAGTTTGGAATGAAATGGAAACATTCACAACTAGTATGGAATGAAATGGAAACAGCCACAACTTGGTTGGAATGAAACGGAAACATTCACAACTTGTTTTGGAATCAATTGGAAACACTCACAACTAGTTTGGAATGAATGGTAACATTCGCAACTAGTTTGGAATGAAATGGAAACATTCACAACTAGTTTGGAAAGAATTGGAAGCGTTCACAACTTGTTTGGAATGACATGAAAACATTCACAACTAGTTCGGAATGAAGTGGAAACATTCACAACTTGTTTGGAATGAAATGTAAACTTTCAAAACATGTTTTGGATTGAAATGGAAACATTCACAACTCGTTCAGAATGAATGGAAACATTTACAACTGGTTTGGAATGAAATGAAAACATTCAGAACAAGTATGGAATGAAATGGAAACATTCACAACTCATTTGGAAGGAAATGGAAACATTCACAACTTGTTTTGGAATGAAATAGAAACATTCACAACTGGTTTTGGAATGAAATGGAAACATTCACAACTTGTATCAAATGAAATGGAAACATTCACAATTTGTTGGGAATGAGATGGAAACATTCACAACAAGTTTGGAATCAAATGCCAAAATTCACAACTCATTTTGAATGAAATGGAAACATTCACAACTTGTTTTGGAAAGAAATGGAAACTTTCACAAGAAGTTCGGAATGAAATGGAAACATTCACAGTTTATTTGGAATAAAATGGAAACGTTCAAAACAAGTTTGGAACGAAATGGAAACATTCACAACTTGTTTGGAATGAAATGGAAACATTCACAACTTGTTTGGAACGAAATGGTAACATTCACAACTAGTTTGGAATGAATGGTAACATTCACAACTTGTTTGGAATGAAATGGAAATCTTCACAACACATTTGGAATGTAATGGAAACGTTCACAACACATTTGGAATGAAATCAAAACATTCACAACTTGTTTGGACTGAAATGGAAACATTCACAACTTGTTTTGAATGAAATGGAAACATTCACAACATGGCTTGGAAAGAAATGGAAACATTCACAACTTGGTTTGGAATCAAATGGAAACATTCACAACTAGTTTGGAATGAAATAGAAACATTCACAAGTAGTTTGGAATAAAATGGAAAGATTCACAACTAGTTTGGAATGAAACGGAAACATTCACAAGAAGTTTTGAATGAAATGGAAACATTCAAAAGGAATTTGGAATGAAATGGAAACATTCACAACTTGTTTTGGAATCAAATGGAAACATTCACAACTAGTTTGGAATGAATGGTAACATTCACAACTTGTTTGGAATGAAATGGAAACTTTCACAACTTGTTTTGGAATGAAATGGAAACATTCACAAGAAGTTCGGAATGAAATGGAAACATTCACAACTTGTTTGTAATGAAATGGAAACATTCACAACTTGTTTGGAGTGAGATGGAAACATTCACAACCTATTTGGTATGAAATGGAAACATTCACAACTTCTTTGGAATGAAATGGAAACATTCACAACTAGTTTGGAATGAAATGGAAACATTCACAACTTGTTTTGGAATGAAATTGAAACATTCACAAGAAGTTCGGAATGAAATGGAAAAATTCACAACTAGTTTGGAAAGAATTGGAAACATTCACAACTTGTTTGGAATGACATGGAAACAGTCAGAACAAGTTTGGAATGAAATGGAAACATTCACAACTCATTTTGGAATGAAATGGAAACATTCACAACTTGTTTTGGAATGAAATGGAAACATTCACAAGAAGTTCGAAATGAAATGCCAACATTCACAATTTGATTGGAACAAAATGGAAATGTTCACAACTTGTTTCGAATGAAATGGAAACTTTCACGATTTGTTTGGAACGAAATGGAAACATTCACAACTTGTTTGGATTGAAATGGAAACATTCACAACTTGTTTTGGAACGAAATGCTAACATTCACAACTAGTTTGGAATGAATGGTAACATTCAGAACTTGTTTGGAATGAAATGGAAACCTTCACAACACGTTTGGAATGTAAGGGAAACATTCACAACACATTTCGAATGTAATCGAAACATACACAACACATTAGGAATGAAATGGAAACATTCAAAACTTGATTGGACTGAAATGGGAACATTCAAAACTTGTTTGGAAAGAAATGGAAACATTCACAGCATGGTTTGGAATCAAATGGAAACTTTAACAACTTGGTTTGGAATGAAATGGAAACATTCACAAGTTGTTTGGAATGAAATGGAAACATTCACAACTAGTTTGGAATAAAAGGGAAACATTCACAACTTGTTTGGAATGAAATGGAAACATTCACAAGAAGTTTGGAATGAAACGGAAACATTCACAACTTGTTTTGGAATCAAATGGTAACATTCACAACTAGTTTGGAATGAATAGTAACATTTACAACTTGTTTGGAATGAAACGGAAACATTCACAACATGTTTGGAATGAAATTAAAACATTCACAACTCATTTGGAATGTAATGGAAACATTCCTAACTAGTTTGGAATGAAATGGAAACATTCACAACTAGTTTGGAATGAAAAGGTAGGATTCACAACTAGTTTGGATTGAAATGGAAACAATCACAACTGGTTTGGAATGAAATGGAAACATTCACAACTAGTTTCGAATGAAATGAAGACATTCACAGCTTGTTTGGAATGAAATGGAAACATTCACATCTAGTTTGGAATGAAAAGAAAACATTCACAACTAGTTTGCAATAAAATGGAAACATTCAAAACTTGTTTTGGACTGAAATGGAAACAGTCACAACTCGTTTGGAATGAATGGAAACATTCACAACTAGTTTGGAATGAAATGGAAACAGTCCGAACAAGTTTCGAATGAAATGGAAACATTTACAACTCATTTTGGAATGAACTGGAAACACTCACAACTTGTTTTGGGATGAAATGGAAACATTCGCAAGAAGTTTGGAATGAAATGGAAACATTCACAACTTGTTAGGAATGAAGTGGAAACATTCACAACTTGTTAGGAATGAAATGGAAACATTCACAACTTATTTGGAAAGAAATGGAAACATTCACAACTTATTTGGAAAGAAATGGAAACATTCACAACTAGTTTGGAAAGAAATGGAAACATTCACAACTTGTTAGGAATGAAATGGAAACATTCACAACCTATTTGCAATGAAATGGAAACATTCACAACTTGTATGGAATCAAATGGAAACGTTCACAACTTGTTTTGGAATCAAGTGGAAACATTCACAACTAGTTTGGAATGGATGGTAACATTCACAACTTGTTTGGAATGAAATGGAAACATTAACAACTAGTTTGGAATGAAATGGAAACATTCACAACTTGTATGGAATGAAATGGAAACATTCACAACTTGTTTTGGAATCAAATGGAAACATTCACAAGAAGTTCGGAGTGAAATGGAAACATTAACAAGAAGTTCAGAATGAAATGGAAACATTTACAACTTGTTTGGAATGAAAAGGAAACATTCACAACTAGTTTGGAATGAAATTTCAACATTCAAAACTTGTTTTGGATTGAAATGGAAACATTCACAACTCGTTTGGACTGAATTGAAACATTCAGAATTGGTTTGGAATGAAATGAAAACATACAGAACAAGTTTGGAATGAAATGGAAACACTCACAACTCATTTGGAATGAAATTTTAACATTCACAACTTGTTTTGGAATGAAATGGAAACGTTTACAAGAAGTTCGGAATGAAATGGAAACATTCACAACTTGTTTGGAATGAAACGGAAACATTCACAACTTCTTTGGATTGAAATGGAAACATTCACAACTTGGTTTGGAATGAAATGGAAACATTCACAAGTTGTTTGGAATGAAGTGGAAACATTCACAAGTTGTTTGGAATGAAATGGAAACATTCACTACTTGTTTGGAATGAAATCGAAACATTCACAACTAGTTTGAATGAAATGGAAACATTCAAAACTTGTTTTGGATTGAAATGGAAACATTCACAACTCGTTTGGAATGAATGGAAACATTCAGAACTGGTTTGGAACGAAATGGAAACATTCAGAATATGTTTGGAATGAAATGGAAACACTCATAACTCATTTGGAATGAAATTGAAACATTCACAACTTGTTTTGGAAAGAAATGGAAACATTCACAAGAAGCTCGGAATGAAATGGAAACGTTCACAACTTGTTTGGAATGAAATGGGAATGTTCACAACAAGTTTGGTATGAAATGGAAACATTCACAACACATTTGGAATGTAATGGAAACATTCACAACTTGTTTGCAATGAAATGGAAACATTCACAACTAGTTTGGAATGAAATTTCAACATTCAAAACTTGTTTTGGATTGAAATGGAAACATTCACAACTCGTTTGGAATGAATGGAAACATTCAGAACTGGTTTGGAATGAAATGGAAACACGCAGAACAAGTTTGGAATGAAATGGAAACACTCACAACTCATTTGGAATGAAATTTTCACATTCACAACTTGTTTTGGAATGAAATGGAAACGTTCACAAGAAGTTCGGAATGAAATGGAAACATTCACAACTTGTTTGGAATGAAATGGAAACATTCACAACTTGTTTGAATTGAAATGGAAACATTCACAACTTGTTTGGAATGAAATCGAAACATTCACAACTAGTTTGAATGAAATGGAAACATTCAAAACTTGTTTTGGATTGAAATGGAAACATTCACAACTCGTTTGGAATGAATGGAAATATTCAGAACTGGTTTGGAACGAAATGGAAACGTTCAGAATATGTTTGGAATGAAATGGAAACACTCACAACTCATTTGGAATGAAATTGAAACATTCACAACTTGTTTTGGAAAGAAAGGGAAACATTCACAAGAAGTTCGGAATGAAATGGAAACGTTCACAACTTGTTTGGAATGAAATGGGAACATTCACAACAAGTTTGGTATGAAATGGAAACATTCACAACACATTTGGAATGTAATGGAAACATTCACAACTTGTTTGCAATGAAATGGAAACATTCACAACTAGTTTGGGAATGAAATGGAAACATTCACAACTTGTTTGGAATGAAATTGAAATATTCACAACTAGTTTGAATGAAATGGAAACATTCAAAACGTGTTCCGGATTGAAATGGAAACATTCACAATTCGTTTGGAATGAATGGAAACATTCAGAACTGCAAACCTTACTTTACCTTTGTAAGTCTTATACAAAGGAATGAAATGGAAACACTCACAACTCATTTGGAATGAAATTGACACATTCACAACTTGTTTTGGAAAGAAATGGAAACATTCACAAGAAGTTCAGAATGAAATGGAAACGTTCCCAACTTGTTTGGAATGAAATGCGAACATTCACAACAAGTTTGGTATGAAATGGAAACATTCACAACACATTCGGAATGTAATGGAAACATTCACAACTTGTTTGGAATGAAATCGAAACATTCACAACTAGTTTGCAATGAAATGGAAACATTCACAACTAGTTTGGAAGGAAATAGAAAAAATCACAACTATTTTGGAATGATATGGAAAGATTCACAACTTGTTTGGAATGAAATGGAAACATTCACAACATGTTTGGAATGAAATGGAAACATTCACTACTCTTTTGGAATGTAATGGAAGCATTCACGACTTGTTTGGAATAAAATGGAAAACATTCGCAACTAGTTTGGAATGAGAAGGTAACATTCATAACTAGTTTGGAATGAAAATGAAATGATCACAACTAGTTTGGAATGAAATGGAAACATTCACAACTAGTTTCGGATGAAATGGAAACATTCACAACTTCTTTGGAATGAAACGGAAACACTAACAACTTGTTTGGAATGAAAAAGAAACATTCGCAACTTGTTTGGAATGAAATGGAAACTTTCACAACTTGTTTAGAATGACATGGAAACATTCTCAACTAGTTTGGAATGAAATGGAAACATTCAGAACTTGTTTGGAATGAAATGGAAACATTCAAAACTTGTTTTGGATTGAAATGGAAACATTGACAACTCGTTCGGAATGATTGGAAACATTCACAACTGGTTTGGAATGAAATGGAGACATTCAGAACAAGTTTGGAACGAAATGGAAACATTCAGAACAAGTTTGGAATGAAATGGAAACATTCACAAGATGTTCGGAATGAAATGGAAACATTCACAACTTGTTTGGAGTGAAATGGAAACATTCACAACTTGTTTGGAATGAAATGGAAACATT
>KK906490.1:8776-22989 GCA_000696445.1 Aquilaria agallochum
TCAAATGGACTCCCAGAGAGAAATTGAAGTTGGCTTTTTAAGTGATGAAGAAGCATGGAACTTATTCAAGAGGAAGGCTGGCGACAAGGTTGAGAATCCTGAGTTGCAGCGTGTAGCTGCTCAGGTATGCAAGGAATGTGGTGGATTGCCAATTGCCATCGTTACAGCTGCCAGGGCCTTGAGGAAAACAAGTTCACCAGAGGCATAGAACTACCATTGAATATCGATGTGTGATAGCTAGGGTGATTAATAAATCCATTATCAAATGTAATATATATATGTGTGTGTATGTGCGCGTGCACATGTTTGTATATATGTCCATATATATAAAAGTTGTGTGACAAGTCGGATAATAAATGAGCCAAGCCTGGCTAAGGAGTGAACGATGGGATATAAGTACTTTGATGAATAACTGATTGGTAATTTTATTGGAATTCTTGAAGTGTCAGCCATTGTACTCTTCTCTTTTTCTTTNNNNGGCGACAAGGTTGAGAATCCTGAGTTGCAACCTGTAGCTGCTCAGGTATGCAAGGAATGTGGTGGATTGCCAATTGCCATCGTTACAGCTGCAAGGGCCTTGAGGAAAACAAGTTCACCAGAGGCATAGAACTACCATTGAATATCGATGTGTGATAGCTAGGGTGATTAATAAATCCATTATCAAATGTAATATATATATGTGTGTGTATGTGCCCGTGCACATGTTTGTATATATGTCCATATATATAAAAGTTGTGTGACAAGTCGGATAATAAATGAGCCAAGCCTGGCTAAGGAGTGAACGATGGGATATAAGTACTTTGATGAATAACTGATTGGTAATTTTATTGGAATTCTTGAAGTGTCAGCCATTGTACTCTTCTCTTTTTCTTTTCTTTTCTTTTTTTTTGTGGTACTGTCTACTGTCTAGCGGCATGTTTGTCCTCCAAATTTTGTTCCCGTAACAGTTATTGTTCTTGTCTATTGGATGCATGTTTGTGATACTATGCATAAAGTTTTAACATAGCCACATTGGAAGAAAACATGCTCTCTAGTTCAGATAGTCATCTCGATGCAGCTAAGATGATAGGCCCAGTTTCTTCTTGAATCCTGATAGCCTCTAAGGCAGATTTGTCCCGTCCACTCTTTAGGGTGACTTCAATCTCCGCCTCGTTCTTCATCCAGCAGCCGTTCTCAGCTGGAGCAGGACTTCTATTTAGCAATGTTGGCTGCTGACCACATTCTCGGCTAAGGGGGGATTCACGGTGGGTGGCAAGTGTGGTCAAACAGGGATTCTGATGGATCTGGTCTCCTGCCTCCAGGTTTGGATATCGGGCTAGGACAATGGATTTGTGAGTAGGGGGTGAGTGAGAAAACAAAAATGGAGCGGCGAACACAACGGAGCAAGGCCATAATAAGGATGGGCATCACCGACATTTAGGAAGCAGGTGGAGCAAATCCCTGTCGAGCCTCAGGCAAGCGTGCAAGTCAAAAGTGGTCAGCTAAGGGAATCAGAGAATAGAGGAGGCAGTGGCAATCAGCGGCAATTTTGCAAAAGAACATGCCTGAGTTCATTTAACGATACAAGCACAGTCAAACTCTTTTGCCAGTCAAAATACATTCCATTAATGTGAAAACCAAATATGACCTGGCTCGAAGAGCCTAGGACTATTAATAATCCCCAAGGCAGAACCCAACGAACTATCACAAGCTTTTATCATTGTATTATATTGAAGTATCCAACAAAGCCCCAACATTGGTCACAAATTACACTTACTTCAACTAGCGACATTGCCAGGCAGCCCTATGCCTTAACGTTAGGGACCGCAAAAGTAGGTACCAGAATTTATTTGAAATGATGTTGGACGCATTNAAGGATGGGAGTATCATTGACAAGGGTCAAATGTGGCCATTTCTAACGTTATCCTAAGCCTTTTATTTCCAGGTTCTAAGGTCAAAAAGGTGGGCTAAAGATTAGCCAAAAAATCTTTGCTTAAGGCATACTTATAATGACCTAAGTGAAGGTTAAGATTAAACTAATTAAACCAAGAAAAATATCTTGATTTCTTGTCTTTCCTTTGTCATTTTTGGTCCTCACCAACCAGAGTTCCTTCCTTAGCTCCTTCATAAGCTTCCATAGCCACCATAGCTCAATCTCCCAAGAAATCACAAAAGAAGGCAATCGGATGCAATAAGAAAGAGAAAAACCCTAGTTTTCGGGTTTATTGTGTATCTCTTGAAGATTTTAGCCTTCACAGCTTAGGTAAGGGTTTTATCTTCATGTTTCATGGTTTTTTACTATCGTAAGATGATGATCAAGCATCCATGAAGCTAAGACCATGCTTGGAAGAGAGAAAAAAGCTTAAGGAACCAAGTATGGGTTAAGGGAGAGTGCATGAACAAGGTTTCAGCCTTACTGTTTTTCATGCACTAAGATAACAGTGTTTACAGGGTTTCTAGAGCCCAAGTTAGTACTAACTAATACCAATTAACCTCCTAAGACTAAGTATTAGCTTGAGGAGGGCTACCATAGTGATTACATGTTGTTTATTTGATTGTTTATGGACTAACCCTAATGATGTATTGCTGCCAGCATTGCATTTGATTGTGTTCTGTTTGTTTGTGCATTTGAATGGTCATATTTTTGTATATGTGCTTTGTTTTTGTGTTTGATGTCTTTGGATTTTAGGTATGTTGCTGGGAATTCAAGTTTCTAATGATAAGCTCTTACTAAGTTTTTTTGAAAAGACTTACCCCATTTCTATCAATTTCAAGAACTCCTGAAAGAGAGAATTCAAACTAATAGCTCTTGTTTGAATTTGTCTGTGAAATTTCATTTATGTTAACTTCCATATGTGTAGTTGTAAACTGGAAAGTTTCATGATTTTTGGAGCACATTAGCTATTTTTAGTAATGGTGTTTTTTGCCTTACACAGCAGCCGGTCTCTTCAAGTTTTTGGAGTGCTTAGTGCTTTTGAAGTTTTCCAAGAAACTTAGTGTATGTATTAACTAAATTATTGTCATGTATGTGGTGCATAAATGCACGTAAATGAGTTGGATATGTTGTATGTGTAATGTGAGAAGGATATATGGATCAATGGAGTATAGTTTGAAGTGTGTACATAATGCTGTTCATATGGTATTTATTGGCTATTTTGATGAAATTTTTATGAATGATGGCTAAAAGGGTTCTAAATTCATGGGAATGATTTTCCCAGGTGTATAAGATATGTATAGACACTACCAAGTGGGTTTTGCACCTGGAAATGGAGTGTTTGAATATTATGATATTTTGTATGGGCATAATGGTCAATAGTAGCTAAAATTTGGTACCCTGTACTCCAGCTGCTATAATTTTTCGTACATAAAGAATTTGGCTATGAAATTTTGATCACATCTAGAAAACTTCAATATTACTAACTTCACTTTTGAATCACTAGATTTGGTGCCCTATATCCAGAGTTATGGCCTGTCAAAATTGGATGATTTTGCTGAGCACTGTTCATATGGTCATTTCTACCCGGCTAAGTATAAAATCCATAATTATAAACTTAGATGGATTTAATGTCTCAAACCTATTTTCCTATGAAGGTTTAAGGGTATTAAAGGGTTTAAAACCTTTATGGTACAAGAGAACATGGGTAGAATTTAAGTTGGACACGGTGTGAAAGTTTGGACACATAAAATGCATACCAATAGCATCATGTATGCATATGATTGTACATGCATTTGGGGATTTTACTCAAATTCCATATTGGCCAGGAATAAAGAATTTTACTGCCATCATTACTTCCAGATGAAATTGTATGTGAATATGTGTGTGATGGTTGGACCAATATACACATCTTTGCATAATGACTAAGAGAGCCACTTGAGTAAACATAGTGCACATGTTTCGCTTGGCCTACAGGACATAGACTGCCTGGGGCTTGAGCTTGCTAAATTTAATCACTATATAAAATCACTCAGAGTGGTAACAGGCTATGATGTTTTTTGCAAAGACAATATTTTATCGTTATGAAAATGTGCATCTTTTGTAACAACAAAGATCTTCTCTTATGAATGCTTTATTCAATGACTCTAATTATCATTACAAAACCCAAAACATATCAAAAAGAAGTAATACACCATTTTGGCTTCAAATTGAGAAGTTCTAATAACAACATCTTTTTATTTTCATTAAAAAGGATAATTGATAGAGCCTACTCTTATGTGTGTGTGTGTGTGTGTGTGTGTGTGTGTGTTATTCTAGCAAACTACTATAGTCCATGCATGAAAACATAAATACTCATAGGGTCCATTTATTGAGAAAAATTTTCTTTGCTTAAAGCGTAAACTCAAGGCTCCTGCAAAAAGCACAAAAAAAAGTTAACATAATTAAAAATATATATATTACTAGAAATTATACAATTGTAACATTCAATATTTTAGAAGTGCTAAGGTAACTCATGTGGATTAGAAGGTGAAGATGGACCATACTGAGCATTTCCTTAAACCATCCTTTCAAGCTTTCCTGTCAATAATTCTACTTTTCTTTCAAGTTCTTGCATTCTTTATTTTGTTTGTCACGCTCTTGTAATGTTTCTTCTAGTTGTTGCTTATATCGAGCATTTGTCTCACTCTTGTTGTATCCTTTCTTACCATATCCAAACCCACAATAGTATCTTGATCTTACTCCCATAATAGTATCATACATTTATTCTTGAGTCATAGAAACAACTTCTTCTACAAATGCTTGAGCCACTAGTTTTACCAACTTGTCCTATGGATCCAAACACTCAATCTTTTTAATTCACTAATAAAACAAAAATTATATATTTGAACTAATAAAATTATTATAAAAAATATGAACCTCAATCTCTTTCAATTTTTCATCCATCAACACACATTCCCCATCTTTTGTTCTTTTTGTGTGCTGACGAATCCAAATTTCATCAATAGAAGGTTTTTCTCCAGAATCAAGATCTCACTACATTTCATGCAAACATGTGAATTGACTTAGAATTTTCCAAATAAATTTGATAAAAGCTTAATTTCATAAATTTTTATGAATATTATATACAACCATATCTTCCTCTATCTCTGCAAATGAGATGTTTCCAGTTGCATGCTTAACCTTTCTCTTTTTCACATTTGATGAATTTATTAAACTAACCTCCTGCATTCGAATTACATTGTACCTTATATATATGAAATAATTTAAGCCTAGGTAAAAGTATAGAAATACATATCTACAAACTTGAAACTTTTTAGATCCAAAAAACTTGACCAAATGTTTCCATTCAATATCTGAGATATCTTGAGGAGGATTTCTCAGTTGTTCTCTGTCAGTGTCAAATTTCTTATAATGCTCAAACAATCTGTGCTTATAGGAACTATAAAGTCATTGCATTGTGCTCTTGTAAAAATCCTTGAACCTATTTATATTCTTCTCTTATATTTTTTCATACTCCCCATCAATTCTTTGATAAATGAACCGGTCCTACGTATTCGAAGACAAAAGATGAAATAAATAAATGTTTTATTAGCATAAAAATTTTGTCATTAATTTGCTAGTCTTACAAATGCAATACTTACCTCAATGTGCAACAACATTACATCACCAACTTTTTGCCACACATCTTTCCATTTTTCAAAAGTTAATGGTGCATCTGCTACACTAGCAATCAAACTCTAGTCTTCTTTCTCATTTTATTCTTCGTATTGTATGTTCTTGGTGAATAATCTTGTCTTTATTCAAAAATCAATTCTATATTTACAGATCTATAGGTAGGGCAATTAAAAGGCTGACTAGTGGAATTCTGTTTTGATTTCAGCAGGTAAGTTCGTGATTTCAAATTGGTTCCCCAACTCCATCCACCTCTCTCGATTGTCATGTGTTGGCTACAAAACCTAGTAGATGAGTTACTCTTCTCTAGTTAGTTTATTTTAATTCATGATCCTTCAACTTTTATTTCATTGTTTTTTTTCATTCTGTTGGATTGAGGGTCAATGTTTGATTTGCAACTTTTGACAAGTTGCTAAGGGCCAAAACACCCAGATCAACAACTGGCAGAAAACATAATTCTAGCTGAAAATAGATCAAGCTTTTAGGTTTGTCATTGAAAATACCTTACTCTTGGTGACAGAGTCGTTGACGTTAATTGTCAAGAACAAGAAAGTGCCATTAGCCTGATCTGATAAAGCCTCTTAACTCCGATGGTAGTCTCCTTGAAGACACCAACCAACTTCTCCTTCATCTTGGTGTACTTATTGGGATCAACCTTCAATCCGTCTATAATAATTGTCAACACAATCTAAACCTTGGCATTGTTTATGGAGGAAGGGTTTCGAAGCTACTCAGTCTTCTCAAATATGTCCTATGCCTTGAATCCCTCATGGATGAGAAGTGTAGCGTCACCGCCATCATCGATGATCAGATTCGGGCCGCCGCTAGGGCCCCAGTCAAAGGCGGGCTCCGTGCACGACTAGTGCTCCTGGAGGGTCTTGCTCTTCCAGGCGAAGATGAAGGTGGAGTCATGGGCAATGGCAGCGGCGGCATGGTCTTGGGTGAAAAAGATGTGAAGTGTGTAATTTTGTGCATTCTCTAATTCACTTTAGATTCTTGTTTTATATATTCAACTTTCATAATTGTATGATTGACTCTTATATATACTTTTCACTTGTAAAAGATTTATAGGTCCTCCGAATCCTGAACCTACTAATCATTTTAAAGGATGATCACACAAACCTTGACATTTATTCATCAAGTGGCTTGAAGGTGGTGGAGTTAAACTCTCAGCTAGCTGCATTTATGGCGACTACCTTGTTACCAAATTTTAAGTATTTTATTATTCATGGCATCTTCTTTGTTAGCACATCAGGTGATTCTATCAATCACCAATCGCACTTTGTGAACTATATATGAAACTCTATTGAGAATATAGTCCTATATCATCCACCTCTGATGGTTCACTCTCCTATTTGTAACAAAGTTATTTTGAACTAAAAAGTATTCTCCATAGGCGTAGCAATTAGGTATATAATCAAACATGCAAACATCACCACAATTGAACAAAGCTCAAGATTTATGAAAAAAATAAAGAACTCTTGCGAGTAATACAAATTTTGAAGTCAGAAAATCAGTAATATATTTGATTTTGTAATAATGATTAGTCAACACAACAATATTTTGACACCCATTAACATGTTCTTATTAAATAGCATTTTTCTGAAGAATATAACCATTGCAATATGCATAATCTACCAAAGGTTTGACTTAATATAAATCATATTTTGTAGCTGAAGAAAAAGTTATAAGCAATAATTATCACCAAGGACACATGTGAGTATTACAAATTCATTTAGAAGCAAAAAAAGCTCATTACAAAAAGTGTTTGTAAAAATGACAATTGCCATTGCTAATTAATTTTGCAACAACATAAAATCTAATGCAAAACTAGTTATCCAATAGCACAGAATAGTATTGCAAGATGTAAGTAGTAGAAATTATGCAAGTCATTACGTAATGATTAGTAATAACTATGAAATTATTACAAAATCAACCATAGAACAAGTGGAAATATCACTGCAAAAAGATACTTTTTGTAGCAAGTCACATTTGGGGTTGTTTAAACTTTTTGTAACAAAATCATATGCAACAACATTTGCAATGACAAATTGTTGACACAAAATATATTTAATAAAGATAAAATACTCTTTAGATATGACATTTGTCATTGCCAAAAAGCCTTTTTCTTGTAGTGTTTAGATATGTTAAAGAATCTCAAAAAGATGGATTGCAGCCGAAATGATTAGCAATGAAATGTAAACTGAAAAATTTGGAGTGAGAGATTAAATATTAAAATTATATTTTATTGCTTTGTTAGGGTTTTGTAGGTTGTGGTCATTGGTGTCTAATTTGTACTTTCTTGGCATTGTTAAGGAATGTTAGGTTTATTTAGGTTTCAAGAGATTTAAGCCAATTCGTTTCAACTTAATTCAAAATGGCTTATTTTTATTTTTAAACCTTTTTTATATGGAAGTAATTTTATTTAAAAGCCAATACTATATAAATGTGATAATCTATTGAAAAGCGAATTTTCATAATCTTAATAAATTTTTATGAATTTTTCTAGCTGTAGGCATTAAAAAAGAAAAAATTATGAAAATTTAATAACATCATGAAAATTTACTTTCAAATGAATTAGTGTATCTATATAATATTGGCTTTAAAGTGCAACTAGTTTGAGGCAAAAAAGATGCAAAAATAAAAATAATTCATTTTAGATTAAGTTGACGTAAGTTAAAATGAATTGACTCTTAGAAAGGGTCTTAGAGTTTGATATATAATTTGAGGTTTAATGTACTTTTATTTCTTGGGGAGCCCTTGAGGATGAATTGTTCTAGCATCTTTTTGTGACTAGGAGTTGTACTTTATATTTTTAATTAATAATAATTATTTTTTCCATTAAAAAAAAGGTGTTCTTATCATGTTTGCTTTAATTAATTAGTTCATTGACTTCTTCCTGACAGGTTCTAATGGTATTTTGACTAGCTTCACAACCATTACCAGCTTTACAGCTAAGTTTGTGAAACAATGATGGGATTTAGATGATAAGGCTCTTAAAAGAATGTGAGTTGGGGTTATTTGTGTAAGAGCGCAAAGTATTGCAAACGAAGGGAAAAAATGTGATTAGGAACCGATTGGAAAAAGGAACAAGTAGCGTAGCAAACTCAGGGGAATTGGTGGGAAAATAAACCTTAAGCAAAATAAGTGTCTAGTAAATGAAACACAAGTAAGGTTAAACTTTAGCTTAATGTAATAAAAAAGGATAACATAAGTAAAATAAAATGTCATGCAAAACAAAGTATGAACTTATATCCAATAAAAGCCCAATAGAAACAAATATGACTGTTGGCAAAATAAAATAACAAAAATTACTATATCACTTGTAAATAGCTTTCCAAAAGTTCCCTTCATAATGAAAGTAAAGGTTATTTATAGAGAAGTCATGTGCATATGATTGTACCATATGTCTTCAAATAGACAGTAGTAAGAAAAGTATCGACTTTTTAAGATCTAAGTTTATCGAGTTGGTTGGAAATTCCAAAAGGCATTGCTCCAAATTCACCAAGCCATAACTCCATGAAATCATTCTCTTATGATATTAGACTAAAATTCCTGCTAATAATTTTATATTCGACATCATCTAACCCTGGAACAATCAAATGGTCAATGAACTTTCATCAATAAATAAAAGGGTAAATTTCACGTCAAATTTCTTAGCTTATTTTTTTCTCCTAAACGGGTATTCTATCTTGAGGTTATCCTATCAAAGTCCCTTACCTCATATTGCGTGTTCCAATTAAGTCTTTCCCATTAATTTCACCATTAAGTTGGATGAGAAGTGCTGACATGGTATTAATTAATATTAAAATAAATATAAAATAATAATTTTAGTCCTCCAAGTTTTCCAATTAATAATTTTAAACCTTATACATATAAAAAAAACCAATTACAAAGAGAAAAAAGAAATGTGAGCAAAAAAACACCCATTTTTTTATTTCTATATTCATTTCAAACACCACCTCTTTTCAACCTTAATCAAACAGAAAGAGTTAAAGTCCCAAAAAAAAAAGCCATGAATTGTTCATTTCTTGTCAAAAACCTAGAAAGTTAAAATTGGGGATTTTGACCTCTTCTTATTTGTTGTCTGATTTGTGCCGCCCACCCGATTGCCACCGATTTACTACTGGTCACCATTGTCTAGATCTAGGATTCTAGGGCACGATGAGAAAGGATGAGCAAAAAGGCTTAGTCGAATTAAAGATCTAATTAGAGATCTCTGGGTTGTGTAGGACCCGTTCCAAGCAGGCTCAAAATGGAATTAAGGAGACATTGAAGAAGGCAACGAAGAACTCCAAATCAAAAGGAAGGAAGTTTGGGAAGGTGAATGAGAAAGATAAGCAGGATAAGAAATCGACGGGGGTCATGGAGGATAACAAACTAGACTTTTTCAGCATCACCGACTGGCCACTCAGCCTCCTCGGATCATCTGGGCTTCGAGGGAGAAAAAGAATCGACTAGGCTTAGAGAGAGATCCATTTTAGTAAAAAATTCTCCAATTTAATGCCGTCAAAGTTCTGCCGGCAATGAGTTTCTGGAAAAAATGGTGATCAATTGGTCGGATAATGCCACTAGGATTCCACCAAACAAATTTCTGGGATAGATGAAAATAGATTAAGCAGACATTAAAGAGGATGGTCATAAATACAATTTTAAAAGTTTAAGGTTCAAAATTATTCATTGAAAAATTTAAGGGCTAAAATTGTTATTTTTCATTTATTTTAGTCTTAATTAGTGTCATGTCAACAACTTCCGTCCAATCTAACAATGAAATTGATGAAAAAGACCCATTAGGACGCGATAAATGAGGTAAGAGACTTCGATAGAATAACTTTAAGGTAGGGTACCTATTTAGGACAAAAAAATAAGCTAAAAAACCTGCCATGGAATTTACCCAATAAATAATAAAAAATAAATAAATAGATAAATAAAAAATTACCAAATTCTGTCACTATAAAGACTCTTATTGAAAATCAGAAAGGTTGCGCATTATCAAACTTCACAATAATGTTAAGATGCTAGGACTAGGACCAAGAAAGAAGCACAGGGACTTGAATTGCTTGGACTTTTCGCTAGATATGGACAATACGAATGGGGTAAGAGCTGTTGTCTTGAACAGCAAGGATTTTCTTTTGGTCATTGTTGTTAAACTTGACATGATCCGGCTTATCGGACTGTAAGGTTGATTCAATTTAAGAACAGAAACTCACAAAGTTTAGGAGGTGAAGCACCCTTTTATTGAATGGCAAACTGAGGCTTATATAAGCCTATTACAAATTGAGAAGTAATCAAAACAAACTCCACATTGACACCTTATCCTAAACATGGCTAAAGGCTAAGATAGAATTGTAACAAAACATTAACTCAGCCTAAAGACTAGGACTGACTTTATTAACCATAAGAGTAAAATTAATAACAAGGTAGAATAACTAGTAAATGCTTTACATATCCTCCTTTAAACTGATTTTGTGCACTAATCAGTTCACTTCATCTTTTGTGCACATGCCCAATCTTTCACATAACTTCAGAAATAATTCCAGCCTGAGTGGCTTTGTCATGGTATCCGAAACTTACTCATGTGTACTGCAATGCATCAGTTCAACTGTTCCTTCTTTTGTCAAGTCACATAGAAAATGGAACTTCACATCTATGTGCTTACTTCTTCCATTCATAATTGGATTTCTTGAAAGTTCTATAGTAGAGCTATTATTACAGTAGATGGCTGTGCTTTTTTCTTGGTCATGCCCAATTTTCTCAAGCACTATTCTCAGCCAAACTGCTTGACATGCACACTAAGTAGCTGCAATAAATTCAGCTTTTATGGTTAAAAGAGTCACAACTAGTTGCTTCTTTAATGACCAAGAAACTACTCCGGTACCAAGTATAAAAGCATAGCCGGAAGTACTTTTCCTGTCATCAACGTCTCTTGCATAATCACTATCCGCAAAAGCCACCAAACTTCTTTCACCGCCTCTTTTGTAAGCAATTCCCAGCTCAACAATATCCTTCAAGTATCTCAAAATTCTTTTTGTAGCCTACAAATATTGTTTTGTAGGTTTCTCCATATACTTACTAATTAAGCTAACTAAGAACATCAAGTCCGGCCTTGTGGCTATTAAGTGCATTAGACTTCCAACGATCTATTTAAATGATGTAGCATCAACAGCAGCTCCTCCTTTAGCTTTTGATAACTTTGAGCCTGGAACGATAAGATTGTCCATTGAGTTGCTTTCATGCATACCAAAATGCTTCAGCACATCATGTATGTACTTCATTTGATTGATGAAAATTCCTTTCTTGCTCTGCTCTGTGAGACTTCTACTACTAGAAAGTACTTTATTTTCCCTAGATTAGTCATTGCAAACTCTTTCATCATGGACTGCTTAAATTCTGTAAACATAGCTTCATTATTTTTAGTGAAAACTAAATCATCAACGTAAAGACTTACAATGAGAATGTTGTCACTTTCTTTAGATTTCACAAAAAATGTGTGCTCACAGTAGCATTTTTCAAATCCTTCCTTGATGAAATATCTTTTAGTCCAACTATACCAAGCTTAATGAGCTTGTTTGAGCCCATACAATGCCTTTTTAAGTTTGTAAAATTTGTGTTATTTTCCCTTTATTTTGAATCCTTGTTGTTGGTCCATGAACACATCTTCGGTTAATTCTCTATGAAATAAAGCACTTTTGACATCAAGCTAGTAAACACTCCATCCTTTTTAGGTTGTTAAGGCAAGAATAAGTCTGATGGTATCCCATCTAGCTACTGGAGCAAAAACCTCACTATAATCAATTCCGTATTGCTGTAACTAACCCTTTGCTATCAGGCAAGCCTTTTACTTATCAATTTCTCCCTTCTCTTTTACCTTGGTTTTATAAATCCGCTTTACTCCAACTATTTTTGCTTCTACAGACAGAGTAGTAAGTTCCCAAGTATTATTTTCTTCGATAGTCTTGATCCCCATTTGCATGGCTTCTCTCCATTTTGAGCTTTTCACAGCCTCCTCGAAAGTGACAGGATTTTAAAAAATGGTGAACATCACCAGGTTTTGCCCTTTATCTTTTTCCTCTGATAACCCTTCACCTGTCACATAATCTCTCAACCAGGTGAAGAATTGATATCTTTATCATCATTTTCACCCTCTTCATCACTATCGTGCTGTGTTTCTTCCCCATCCTCATCATTACTCCACTCCAGGGTGTCATTTTTTTTAACTTTTCACTATTTTCTTCCAATCCCATGCTTCTTCTTCAGCAAATATTACATCCTTGCTCATCACAATTTCCTTCAAGATGGGATTGTAGAGTCTATAAGCTTTCGACTCGCCACTTACCCCTAGCAAGATACATTTTATATTCTTCTCATTCAGTTTTGATCTTTTAGTATCTGGGATATGTATGTATGCATGCAATACACCCGAAAACCTTGAACTAGTCAACAATATGTTTGTTACCACTCCAAGGCTTTTGAGGTGTAACATCTTTTACAGCTAAGGTTAGGCTCCAATTCAAAACATGTACTGCCTAGTTAACAATTTTAGGCCAAAACTCTTTAAGAATTTGTTTTTTAGATAACATGCAACATACCATGTTCATGATTGTGCAATTCTTCCTCTCTGCCACACCATTTTGCTCAGGTGTAAAGGCTGCGGTAAGTTGCCTTGCTATACCATTCTCACTACAGAACTGATTGAACTTCTTCAACGTGAACTCTCTACCTCTGTCAGTCCACAGGCAGCAAATAGGATTGTTGCTCTCCTTTTCTACCACAGCTTTGTACTTCTTAAATGCTCCAAGAGCTTCAAACTTTTCTATAAGGAAAAAAGTCCGTGCCTTTCTACTACAATCGTCAAGAAAATTGATTAAGTACCTTTTGTTGTTGTGTGATTCATGCTTAATAGAACCACAGACGTTAGCATGAACTAACTGAAGACACCACGAAGCTCTCCAAAGGCCTTGTTTTTTAAATAGCCTCATGATGTTGCTTGCCTACCATGTAGTCAGCACACACCTTCAATGTAGCCATGAGCTTTGACAATCCTTGCACTATTTTCTTTGTTTGAAGTGTGTTGAATCCTTTGAAGCTAAGATGTCCAAATCTGCAGTGCCACAATTGCGAGTTGTTCTCAATAGTAGCTTGCATGCATGTTATATTTGGAGGCACGATCAATGCCAATATAACGAACATTTGGTTTAAAGTCATTCTATGATCCTTTCCATCTTTGGATGGTACAGATTGCATTCAACATCTTTAAATAGAATGGCAAGCCCCTTTTCTTGTAATTGTCCTATGCCCAAGAGATTATTTTTCAACTTAAGTACGAAGTAAACTGAAGTGATTACTTGGGTCGATCCATCTAGTTGCAATCTGACATCTCTTTTGCCCATCACCATCATCTTTGAATTATCTCCTAGTCTCACGAATTGTCTGAATTCTCCATAAAAATTTGAGAACCATTCCTTTGGGCAACACAAATGGTTACTACAGCCAAAATCCAGAAACCAAATAATTAAAATAATTAAAATATAACCCAAATAAATTTAATTAAAATAATTCAACTATGTTACATCTTTAACCTTAGCATAAAAATTTAGCCTCTCATGCTAGATTGAAAAAGAATATC